>APFE030900721.1:0-32181 GCA_000404065.3 Pinus taeda | reverse complement strand
ACAACGTCTGTGTATGGGAGAATTTGCTCCTTGGCTGCTATTCTGTGAAGGAAAGAGTCGGCTAAATCTTTGAGAGTACAATCAGACTTCCGTAGTGAATCCGCGCTAGCTTCTGTTACCGTCTTCTGTGGTTTCTCGGCTTCAATTAGGTCGTAAGTGCCTTGCCAGGTAACTCTGGTGAGACCCGTGCATGTAGTATCAGATAATAGGCCCTTTTTCTTGTTCACAGCAGCTTGTCCTGCAACTGGTGGAGTGGAAGCGCCCGCAGTCTTCTTGGCTTTCTTTCCCATTTTGCTCAGACTTCTGTCTATGGATGAATTCTGCACAGAGAGGCAATTGCGCGTAATACAGAGAGATAACAATGAAAATTTGCAAGTGATGATAACATATGAATAGATGCGCAATAAGGTATTTAGCTTTTAAAATGGGCGCGGACACAATCCATAGAAAGATTTTAAGACATGATCCCATTAATTGGCCGTATAAAAACCTGTCATCCTTTAAATGCCCGTTATATCGTTATTCGGGTGAATAATTCCCTTAAGCATGCAATGGACGTTTTGGCGGCTGAGCGCAAGTGACAAAGCTTTAAATATGAATGAATTGTGCTATCGCATCACTTAACGGCTTTTTTATTGAAAACTGCGGTTTATCGCATCGCATCGGGTGTATGACAAGCGCGCCTTAACGATGTGTATTGGATACTGCCAATCGCCGAATGCGATATCGCATCGGCGGAAAGCTTTATGCGCATCGAGACTTAAGGGAAGGTAACCCGCCGATCGCCGATCGCCGATTGCGCATCGCATCGGGGCTAATGGTATGGGGCGCTTTGAAATGTGCATTGGATATTTCCGATCGCCGATTGCGATATCGCATCGGCGGAAAGCTTTATGCCACTTATATATATTTCTTATGTCATTGCGATATGCGATCTTGCGATCGCTTTATCGCAATGACCAAGATTCACGTTATTTCTTTTAAATGGGTTTGTTCAAAAAGGGTTTTATAACATGCATTCATTTGATTATCGGACTTTTTGAACAATAAAAGTATTGATATCAATTTTATTTTAAAGGGACCCATTTCATAGGTTGATGTTTTATGAATAAAAATGATATGAAATGGGGGGTTGTTTGCATAGCACAACACTACTATAGGAGATTCATAAAATAATTTAGCAATGTAGCCTCTCCCTTGTTTCGACTATTGGCAAAAGACTCTGAATTTTTATGGTCAGAAAGCTGCCAAGAGGCCCTAGAAACCTTAAAGGAAAATTTGATTGCTCCATCTATTCTCTGAGGCCCAAATTGGGCTCTTCCTTTTCATATACATATTGATGCCTCTCACAAAGCGATAGATGACAAGCTACCTTATGCCATTTACTTCATCAATAAAAATCTGTCCAAAGCCGAGTTGAACTACAAAGTGACTGAAAAATAGTTCCTAGTTGTTGTCCATTCATTGAATAAATTTAGACATTACATTATTGGTTACCATACATTTGTACATACCGACCATGTTGCCATTAATATTTGATGAACAAACCTGATGTCAATGCTCGAATTATTATATGGTTACTTTTGTTACAACAATTTGATCTATATTTTATTGATAAGCTTGGTAGAGAAAATGTAGTTGTAGATTTTTTGTCCGCATTGAATTTTCTTGCAGGTGAGGAAGGAATGGTTGATGATCAGCTTCCCAATGAGAATTTATTCGCTATTTTAGTTCTCTCTCCATGGTTTGCTAACATAGCCAGCTACTTAGTAGCTTCACAGTTCCCTCCAAATTTTTCCTCCAAGGAGAAGAGAAGAATCACAAGGAAAAGCACCGCATTCACTTGGATTCAGGGCAATCCCTTCAAGTTGGGCCCGGATCAAATTTTGAGAAAATGTGTCAGGGAGGAGGAAGTTTTTGACATCCTTCTGGCCTGTCATGATGGGCCTTGTGGAGGTCACTTTTTAGCCAAAAGGACATCATTCAAGGTACTACAAGCTGGCTATTACTGGCCCACTCTCCACTAGGATGAAAGAATGTATACCGGCTAGTGTGATCGGTGCCATAGGATGGGGAAACCTACCCCTAGGGATGAAATGCCTTTGCAACCTCAAGTGACTTTCGAGTCATTTGACAAGTGGGGCATGGATTTGATTAGGCCCAATTATCCTCCATCCAGACATAAAAAGTACATGATTGTGTGCACTGACTACTTAACAAAGTGGGTTGAAGCCAAAGCTGTCAAGGTAGCCACAGAGGAAAAAGTAGTTGAATTCTTGAGGAAGAATGCGTTTTACAAGTCTGGATACCCTAGAGAGCTGGTCACTGATCAGGGAAGTCAACTCACCTCACACATGATTGAGAATATGTAAATCCAACATAAGATCAAGCACATAAAGTCCACTCCTTACCACCCTTAAGATAATGGACAAGTAGAAGTCACCAACAGACAATTGGATCTAGATGTCACAAAGGCACATCAAGAGAGATTGCTCCAACTAAATGGGTTAGATGAATTCAAGATGCAGGCCCTCCACACAAAAGTGACTCAAGTACAAAGAAAAATCTATAATGACAAAAATATCAAAGACAAATTATTTCAAGAAGGAGTTTGGGCCCTGCTGTATGAATCCTGGTACAAATATTTCAAAGGCAAGTTGATGACGAGATGGTTGGGACCATCTGTTATAGAAATGTGTCATGATAATGGTGTTGTTCAGATAAGTACCATCGATGAAGAAGGTATCCCTTTGCTTGTCCATGGGTATAGGTTGAAAGTCTACAAAAATCCTTTGTCAAATAAGGAGTTCACCAATAGCATCCACAAGGCAGTGATGGTGATTGAAGGAGTCTCAGATTCCACATCACCAAGTACTTGAGTTCTATAGGAGTTTTGAAAAATAAATAAATAAATAAATAAAATAAAATAAAGAGACGCATGTGAAAACCTCCATGAGGCACCCAATTCTCACTCTCAGGTTGAAAACATCTTTGAGGCAACCCAAGAGTGTTTAAAAAAAAAGGAAAATAAAAGACCTCTGGGTGAAAACATCTTTTGAGGCACCTAGGGAAGTCCACTAGGATGAAAACCTCCTTTGAGGCAACCTGGTTGTCTTTCGGAAAAAAGAAAAGAAAAAAAAAGCACAAAAATAATGGCAGGGACCTCAAACCTAGCCATTCATAACAATTCTGGTTTTTGCAGGTTTTCAAGAATATAACAGACATAGAGATCAGAGGGCACCAATCCCTACAAAACCCCATGTTTTTCTTCATCCATTTCATATCCTCCATAATCCCCATGTTCCTTCATCGATACCCATCTTCAGCAACAGAAAAATTCAAATTTTAGGTAATTTTGTGCTTTCTACAAGATTTCCTGTAATTACTACAGGAGTTTCCTATAGTACTATAGGAAGTCCTGAAAATTTACAGGAAAGGCAGTTTGATGGAGAAATTATTATGCAGGCTTTTTTTGGGATGAAAAAGTAAGGCCATTGACTTCACCACACCTCAACCAACACCTTTCATGACAATGTCACCCCTTGTGTCCATAAAAAAAATCAAGTTAGAAAAAATAAAAAATAAAAAATAAAAATAGAAACAAATGTAGAAAAAGAGGAAAGAACACCAAAGAGGCATGCCACTAGAAACCTACCTCACCTACCACTCCATGGCCACACTTTCCACTCACTCCAATACCTCTTCCCCCTCCAAGTAGAGAAAGGACACAAAAAAAGGTAGCTACAGGACATCCTGTAGTTTTCCTGTAGGAAATCCTGTAGCAACCTATTTTGAAGCAGCAGTAGGCTCCCGGCCTAACCTTTAGCACCATGAAAGAGGAGAAGCATAAATTCAGGCACAATGAAACTTCTCCAGAGCTCAGCAGCAACAGAGGATGCCAACACCTGCACATCAACAAGAAGACAACCCAACAAAAAAATAATATCAACAAAAAAGAAAAAGGTAGTCAAGAAGATGTACCTAGGTCATGAGAGACACAACAATACCACTCTCCAACATGCATCAACAAGGCAAAGGACCAATAGGTATGTCACCTCATCAATACTCTCTCATAAGTATGAATATGATTAAACTGTAGGAATAGGTAGGAAGTTGATTTTATAAGCGAAGGTGGCCAATTAATTGGCCACACTCAGTCCGATAATGAAAAGTAAAGTGTTAGTCAACTTGACACGTGGCAAGGTCACATCAAAAGGGAAATAAATCAGAAAGGTGGTCAAGTTACAGTGAATAGAAGTGGGTGATTATTATGAGGAAGGGTGGCATGATTACCTAGTAATGGGACCAACGGTCCAAAAGGAGAAATACGTACTCGGCCAACCAGCACATCACTCAACGAAATCATCCATAAATAGAAATATTCATTGGCTTCCATGCAAATTATTGTCTTTCTCGAGAGTTTAAGAGTGGATATAACTGCGAGGAGCCATATAAAGGAAAAGTTAGTCTCGGCCTACCTGCAGTGAGCACCTACAAGAAACACAGAGAAACTACAAGAAACAACGAGAACCTACAGAAAACTACAGGAAAGCTACATGAAACATGTGGGTTCCTAGAGCCAACAATTCAAAAATTCTCATCACCAGAGCATTGCAGAGGAAGGTAGGTTCCATATCCCCTATGTTTTCATTTTTAAAGAGAAAAAGGAAAGAAATTGTCATTTCTTTTAAGTATTTGCAGTGTGCATAGAGATAGACATAATTATATGGAAGAATGTGTAGGGTGAAATTTAAACCTTCATCACCTAGAGGAGTTCTTGAGCTATAGCCACCCAAAACTTATACAAATAGGGTGACAGAGATAAAATATGACAGGGGGTTTCAACAAAAGGGAGCCCACAAGAACAACCAGAAGACACCAACATCCTCCTGTGGTAGAAATCTTAACAAGGCATCAATGGCTAGATTTCTTCAAGTTACGTAGGGGATATGATGATGATGTAGCTAGGGAATTTGCAATGTCACTCATACCTCTTGCTAGAGCCAGCGCCATTGATGTAGTGAAGGGTTTGTCAGAAACAATTACCCCTGAGATCATTAGCAGGATCACTACACTTCCTCTAGGGTTGCAGTGGAGAAAAGAGGACAAAAATAGCAGCACTCTTGCCAAAAAGGGATTTTTCTTGGAAGGAGAAGAACCAATTGAAGATAAAAATGGGGTTATAAGGGAAATCATTCCATATCCTTGGAATGAAGTAAGTTATCACATAGTCAAATATATTTCCAGTGAGGGTAGACTCAGTATAGTCTATGGGTACCAATTTAGACTACTCCATGAGCTGAGATTTGGAGAAGAGATACCTCCTCATAGAATACTTAGTGTGCCTTACTTTTCGTTACAATCGATGATAGACATGATCATCAAAGTACAAGAAGGAAAACATCAGCAACTAGCACATAATGGGTTGATCAAACTCATGCTAGAAGATGCTCTAAACAATTTGAGAATCCTATTATGAAGTCAACACTTGTAGAAATGAATGAAGAAGATGAAATTCAAGCCATTGAGTATGAAAGAGACCCTACTTCTAGTAAGGAAGAAGATGGAGAATTGCCTGAAGAAGAAGAACAAGAACCCGAAGAAGAAGAACAAGAGCTTGAAGAAGAACAAGAACCCAAAGAAGAGCCTGAAGAAGAAAAACATGAAGAAGAGGAGGCAAAAATAAATGAGACAAAGGACGAAGCACAAAATGATGAACAAAGTCTTGAAATACATAGTGGGGAAGAAGAGGAATCTCCAAGGGTGTCTCAGAATCCCATAGAGAACGAGGCAGTAGCTACTTTAACTACCCTAAGTACACCTATCAAATCAAAAGGAAAGAGGCAGAGGCAGACTCCCCTTTATTTCAGAACAAGGAAGAACACAGGGATAAAATAGGGGAGACCACAAACCCCTACCAAGATTCCCACTATCATAGAGGACTCACTAAAAGAACAAGAGAAGTTAGTCCCTCTAGTAAATAAAGGTGAAGAAGGCACATCACAACAAGCTTCCCCAAGGTCACAAATCACCTATGTCAGGAGGTCTGTCACTAGGTCAACCTTAGCAAAACAAGTTAAAGAACCCTTGACCCCTTTTCAAAAATGGAAAGGTATCCTATAGGAAATGCAAACAGACGTACAAGAAGAAAAACAGTCCTACAGGAAAATCTGTCAAAACTACAAGAAACACATAAACAAGATAAGGAAGGATTGTAAAGGCAAAGGGAAAGAAAAGAGGCAACAAATACTCAAGAGACAATAAAGGGAGAGTCTCAGGCATTGAATGAAACTAGCCCACAACCAAACTTAAGCTCCTATTACAGATTCATTGAGGAGGGCAGAGTGATACCACACAAATTTTCCATCCCTCTATTTTTTGAATTTGAAAAGGAGAGAGCGAGGACACATCGTTGGATGCAAATTGCTAAATAAAAAAGTGTAGAGGATGTAGGCCATATGGAAGAAACATTGATAGAAATGGGGATAGAGCTTAGTAGAATAAGAGATAGGAAAGATTGATAAAATATCAACTAGAGGTTGAGAACACATGGCTAAGGAGGCAACTACAGGAGAAGGAGAGCCAATTGGAAACTATGTAAAGTCTCTCCATGGAGGCACTCCAATGCATGATGCCAACAAAATCATATGTAATATACCTCAAAAGAACAATGGCTGTAGTTTCAGATAAAAACCCTCGCACAAAGAGGAACTATGCCTTTCCATGACCACAGGCAGTTCATTGACCTATGTAACCAAAACAACTTGGAGGACCAAGATATTCAAATTCTACCTACATAACTTGGCCCTAACAGATTTTAATGTGTGGGACCCTAATCCAAAGCTAGGGGACTTACAAATCATGGCCTTGGCATCATGGATGAATCATGAGGAGGCCAGAGCTACAAAAGTAAAAAGGGTATTGGCAAGAGAAGAAATAGAACCCCTTTTCATCATAGCAGAACAACTGAACTCCATGGTTGTCATTAGCACCCGCAACCTCATTGCCAATGATCCCTATATTGCACCAAGATACCTAGCTGCACAAGAGCAAGAAATCACTCATTTTGAGGACATGTTGAGATTGCTAGGGGATGAAAGCCAGTAAGCCTACTAAAGGAGGTGGAACAACTTTCCCTACAACCTAAAGATTAGGGAGCATCATTCTCCTGACATAATGAGGGATGCACTAGAAAGGACCCCAATGTATAAGCAAGCATTACAGAGGCTCAAAGTAAATTGGATTGGCCTGAAACTCAGCCCACCACTTCTTTTGGGTATGTTAGAAGGGAGAAAGGAGGAAGAAGAAAGAAAGTAGTGGGAGGAGATAGAGAAGTGCAAAAGATGTTATCTATAAGAGGAGGAGACTACAATAGAGGCCAGGGATGTCAGGGAGGCCACCAAAGCAATTAAACACGTGGACATAGATTGTGTTGCTTAGAGGATAAGCAACACTTTTAGCAGGGGGTGATGATGAGGCTCATCAATGGGTAAACTACATGGACCTTAATACAACTCTCCAGCTTACTAACATCAACTTTTCTCATAATTATTTACATGTTTTGTTATATTTTTCTTAATGAGAAGGGTAAATATGAGATGTCATGTCTAATGGTCTAATGTGCATTGATTGCAGGTTTTGGAGCAAATTTTGGCTAATTAAAGTGGAGGAAATCGAAGGAGACATGCAAGAAGGATTGTAGGAGATGAGATCTCCCTCCTTAACTCATCACTCACTTGAAGGTTCCTCCATTGAATCTCATCAGATCGGAGTTGCAGGCCGCTAAGCCATTAAGATCATTGGCAACCAAGTCATTGACAATTGAAGACTAGTTGATCTCAAGATTGGGAGCCATGCCTCCCTAAATTTAAGGAAGTTTTTGGTAGCTTTAGTTGTATAAATAGGAAGTCCCAGAGCCTCATTAGGATTCAAGTTTTTGTTCATTGTAGCCAAGAAGCATTTTTGAGTTGGAATATTGTGACTAATCACTCTTGTGTATTTTTGATATTTTAATGAAAATGAGAAGCATTCCCTTGATCCAACACTAGAGGGTTGAAGCTCTTGGGTTAGGGCCCAACCCTAGAAGTAGAGGTTCCTCTTCTTGTATATGTATGTTTAGATTACATTTATAGTTAGTTGTTGAATTTCTTTTGGTGTTGTTAATTTACAAGTATTGGTATGATTAATTAGTTTGATTCCATTTGTGGATAGTTAGAACAGTGGTATCATAGTGACAAAAGGAATTTTAGAAAAGATGGTGATAGTGGTTTTAACCTCATCTCTCTCTTTTGGGATCATGACTTGAGGGACACTTTCATACAATCCAAAAACAAAGTTCTTTCTTTGCTACATAAACTAGGGTTTCTTGATGAGTAGGTCATTATCTTTAAGTTTCTTAGGATAAGTTGCAATTTCCATTTCAGATCTCTTAGGTCTTGTAATGATTTCAAAGAACTTCCATTCATGCACTTAGCCATTAGATGGTAATAATTCTATTTGTTTCCATTTAATAAATATTTCCATGTATAATTTCATTTGTATATAGATGCAGACAAGAATGTGTGTTTGTGCAGGAGATTCTACATTGCAGGTAGACCTCATCTTGGTTTCCTCATCCAAACCTTATCCACCCATGTCGCCAAAATCCATTAAAATCTCAATCTGAATTCTTGTTTTATAAGCAAAAATTTCCATTTCCATTGAGAAAATCCAACCATCTTGAAATAAATTCTTGAGATCTGGGTAGTGTTCACCCCCTTCATGCCTTATTCTCCCATTATCTACCTTTCCCAAGCTTCATTACACCTTTTAAACCACTTCCTAAGCTTTTGGCATGTTCCTGTGGTAAAATAGGGGATCATGTACGAGAACTAGGACAACCCGTAGTTTTCTTGTAGGAAATCCTGTAGTAGCCTGTTTTGAGCCTGAATTGAGGAAAATCGTCACTATGGCTAGGATTAGGCCTTTACTTGACCTCCATGCCATCAAGACCAGTCTAACCCTCTTCCTTCATACCTGTCTCCCCTGCCAAATAATAAGGAAATATTAGCATTTGCATTGATAAAATGAAAAGATAAATAAAAATAGTGCTTTTTATTTCCTAACTAGCACATGCATGCAATAGTTAATACTCCCTAGATCAGATTCCAAGGTCAGTTAGTCTAAATCATCACATGTGATAAATAGGGTTAAACTAGGTTTCTTTTGCAAGCAAAATGTGTGAATGAGTAGATAGAGGATTTCATGTTACTTTACAAGCATCTTCCAATTCAGTTTTTCATTCTTTAAAATAGGCAAAATTTGTTTTCTTTATTTAGGATAATTTTCCCTTCTCCAATTGGTAGTGAGACTTTTTCTAGTCAATAGAAGACTGGTTTGAGAAATGCTAGTGGTCTATCGCCCCAGTTGAATAGTGACAAGAGTAGACCATTACATCTATTTGTTTATACAACATTGCCACCTCCAAGTTTGTACAGACCCTGGGTTGATGAAGTAAATTTGGTAGCCCCACGATTTGCAACATTCTTGCTACAATACTGTGCTCATCATAAGCGTGGGCAACTATTACTTTTTTGAAGACTATACTGAAATTAGGGTATATGGGCATGAATTACCTCCTTAGTAGCTTCCCGAATCCATGCCCATGAGAATTTTTTCCTTGGAGTTCACTAGGCAGAGCCTAAACATAGACCAAATCCATTTTATCCCTACCAAAAAGGGGTACATGTTCAAGATTCCCATGACTATAGGCCCCTTTTTTGTGAACTCTAGACAAGCTTTCCAACAAGTTGAAATCATGTTAAAATAATTGAACTTTGAAATAGTAGTTGTGTAGCATTATGATAATCATGGTATTATTTCTAATAGAATAAAAGAGATTAATACCTCTATCTATGAACATGAATATCAATGAGAATTTGAATGGAAGGTTAATCTTGATTCATGACCCATTAATACAGAGATGGAAGTCGAGACACCAAGCACCAAATAAAAATCTCAAAAGAGTCTTACTGATAAGGCAGGAGATACATATGCGGAGGATACATCCTCGACCATGAAATAAAAGCTCCAAGAGAAAACATAGGAGGAGATTGAGGTCAAATTCACCAAGAAGAACCTAAACCAACTAGTCTTCTAGGTGCAATTAGAGGATCCCCACCAAGTTGCCACCTCCAGGTTAACTAAGGTGGCAATCCTAGGTTCAATTGGAAGCACATCAACAACATGCCCTAAGTGGGAGGAAGGGTAGATAATAGAGGAGAGGAACAAGAAATTTATGGATGAAATGTTGTCAGAGTTTGCCTCTCACTTAGTTTCATATAAAACTAGGCTCTTGGATACCTTGGACCTTGAAAGAAATCAGATGAAGTTTTCCTTGTATCACCCTTCAGTTCAGTCCCTCCATGTTATGAAACCAACTCACCAAAAGATAGAAAAGGTAGATCAACGTCTTAGAAATAAGCCTCTTAGAGGGGGCAACCTCCTTTACATTACACAAATGAACAATTCTTGGATGACACAAATGACAAGATCTCCTTTATATATATAGGAGTCTAAGGGGTCATAATATAATCAGAGCCGACATAACAATAATAATGTAAGGGCACAATAATAAAAATAATGGACTTCTATGGGGCACAATAATAACAATATTGGTTTATGGGTACAACAATATAATAAGGGGGTTGTACTAATAACAATAAGGGGTTACACTAGTAGTATAGGGACCTAACATGCCCCTCTCCTTCAAAAAGTGTTGTCCTCAAGGCTTGAGTAGTTCTTGATTCTTCTGTATAAAATTCTTGTCCTCCCATGTGGAATATTTAGCGGGTAAGTTCTTCCACTTGATGAGATACTCTGAAATTGATCGATTTCGTAGCTGTCGAGTTCTTGTTTCTATGACTGCTCCAGGCTCCAATATGATTTTTGTTTCCTTGTCAAGTTCTAGCAATATTGTTTGAACTGGGATATTTTACAACTTTTGAATGAGTGGCCACACTTCTACGTCCTTATTCCATTCACCCCTTGCTTTGTTTATCCAATCTGGTTGGATAATAGAAATATCACAAAACAATGCTTCCACATCCTCATCCTTTCTTGAGAGTGCATCTGCAACAACATTTTGCTTCCCATTTTTGTAGATGATTTCAAAGTCATAACCCAACATATTTGTGACCCATTTTTGTGATCCATTTTTACCTTGAAGTGTCTTCCCATTAGGTAAGGTCACCATTTCTTAAGTGAATGTAGTATTGTCAACATTTCCTTCTCATAAATAGCTTGCTTGAGATGTAGCCGTAAAAATACCCAATCACCTACATCAAAACTTCTTTCACTGCGATGTTGATATGCCCATTGTTTCATTTGATTCTGCCCCAAAGTGGCATTATCCTTTAAAATTTGGAGAACTTTTTGTTGATGCTCGATGTGATATTTCACTGCTTGAATCTTTTTCTTCTTGATATGTCCTTCTATCTTAAGAGTTTGAGGAGTCGCAATTTCTTCCAATGCATTACAAGATATGGTTGGATTCATTTCTTGATTCTCGATGTGACCTTTCGAACATTTTTCTTCTTGATATGTCCTTCTATCTTGATAGTTTGAGGAGTGGTAATTCCGTCCAATGCATTACAAGATATGGTCGGATTCATTTCTTCTTTCTCGATGTGATCTTTCACTTCTTAAACCTTTTTCTTCTTGATATGTCCTTCTATCTTGAGAGTTTGAGGAGTGGTAATTCTTACAATGCTTTACAAGATATGGTTGGATCCATTTCTTCTTTCTCTGGGGTTGGTTCCTGGTGTATATCCTCTTCTTTTTATGTTTCTTGATCCTTTTCTTCCTCTTCATAATCTATGTAAAATAATTTCTTTTCAGCACACTTATGACCTTTAGTGTATTTGCTATCACAATCGTAACAAAGCCCTTTTTCTCTTTTTTCTTCCAATTGTTGTGGTGTAAACCTTATACATTGTGGAAGGCTAGGATAAAAAACACTTCCATAATTATAGTTGTGATTGGTGGGATTTCTTGTTTCCATAATTTCGCTTTCAATTTTTCTTTCCAACCTAAATGCCTTCTCCAATGAATCAGGTTCCCAAAGATGAACCTCATGTTGAATGTTGTCCTTTAAAGTCCTTATGAAGACATCGATCCTTTACTTCTCTGGAATATCATTTACCCCTATATTCATTTTTTGAAAGTCCTCAATGTGATCTGCCATTGAACCCTTTTGTTTGAGATTTATCAATTGGCTAAAGAAAGTGTTTCTCTTTGTATCCTCATAATGTGCTATCATTTCCTCCGTGAAAATTGACCAAGTGACAAGTGCTTTACGAGAAAAAAGTCCTTTATACCATAAAAATTGATTTGGTTCTAAATAACTAGATGTAATACGTACCTTTTGTAACAGTTGTACACCATGTAGATCAGAATATTTCTCCATCTGTAGTATCCAATTTACCGGATCCTTGCCATCAAACTTCCTCATCTCGCTTTTTCTTGATTTTAGGAGCTCGATGTTGAAATGACTGTAAATTTGTACTTTCGGATCATTAAGTTCTAAAATTTTGGTCTTTAATATTCCTCTGAGTCCTCTTTCTAACTTCGCAAGTTTGATCACAATTGGATTCCTGAAGAAAGATTTATTCCTAATCTCCCGTGATGCCCTAATTATAGACTAATTCAGTAGAGTGAACTTGTACGATATGCCACATGTCACTGTTTAAACCCTAGGTTCTGAAAAATATACCCAAACAAAATATAGTTCATCATCTTTCTGTAACTTCTTACGAAATTTCAATCTTATGCTCAGAGAGAAAGTTATGACGATTTTCCCAAGGTCACCCGTTTAGGATGTAATTCAGGAATTTTCAAAAACCCTAAATTCCTTAGATCATATATCCGAAAATATAGTGAGACAAGATCTGAAATTTGGACCCAAGGTTTGGACCAATTTGTTCTCAAATGTTTTTTCTTTTTTAGGTTCTAAAACTTCGTAGTGGAAAAGTTATAGCGAAAATTCCATGATGACCTGTTTTAGATGAAATTCTGGAGCTTGCAGAAACTCTAACTTCCTCAGATCATATATCCTAAAATATAGCGCAAAAAATCTGAAATTTTGACCCAAGGTTCAAAACGATTTCATCACAAACGGTTTTTTTTTTATCTTCTGAAATGGCGTAGAAAAAAGGTTATAACAAAAATTCCACGAAGACTGCTTGGAGCAGTGAAACTTCTAGAATCCAAAGCTCTGATACCAATGTTAGGAAACCAGCTCACAAAAGATAGATAAGGTGATCATGCCTTAGAATAAGCCTCTTCGAGGGGGGGCAACCTCCTTTACATTACACAAATGAACAATTCTGGATGATACAATGACAAGGACTTCGTTTATATATATATATTTATATTATATATAATTATAATATATATATTATATATATATATATTATATATATATATATATATATATATAATATATATATATATTATATTTATATATATATATATTATATATATATATATATATGAGTCTAAGGGGTCAAATATATTCAGAGCCGGACATAACAATAATAATGTAAGGGCACAATAATAACAATAGTGGGCTTCTATGGGGCACAATAATAATAATATGGGGATTACATGGGCACAACAATATAATAAGGGGGTTGTACTAATAACAATAAGGGGTTGCACTGGCAGTATGGGGACCTAACATGCCCCTCTCCTTCAAAAAGTGTTGTCCTCAATGCTTAAGTAGTTCTTCATTCTTCTGTATAAATTTATTGTCCTCCCATGTGGAATATTCAGCAGGTAAGTTCTTCCACTTGATGAGATACTGTTCAAGATTCCCATGACTGTAGTCTCCTTTGTTGTGAACTCCAGAAAAGCTTTCTAACAAGTTGAAATCATGTTAAAATAATTGAACTTTGAAATAGTAGCTGTGTGGCATTATGATCCTCATGGTATTTTTTCTAATAGAAAAAAAGAGATTAATACCTCTATCTATGAACATGAATATCAATGAGAATTAGAATGGAAGGCTAATATTGATTCATGGCCCATTAATACAGAGATGGAAGTCGAGACACGAAGCACCAAAAAAAATTCTTAGAAGAGTATTACTGATAAGGTAGGAGATACATATATGGAGGATATATCCTTGACCACAAAATAAAAGATCCAAGAGAAAACATAGGAGGATATTGAGGTCAAATTCACCAAGAAGAACCTAAACCAACTAGTCTTCTAGGTGCAATTAGAGGATCCCCACCAAATTTCAATTGGAAGCACATCAACAACATGCCCTAAGTGGGAGGAAGGGTAGCTAACAAAGGAGAGGAACAAGATTTAGGGATAAAATGTTGTCATAGTTTGACTCTCATTTAGTTTCATATCAAACTAGGCTCTTGGATACCATGGACCTTGAAAGAAATCAGATGAAGTTTTCCTTATATCACCCTTTAGTTCATTCCCTCCCCTCTAGGGCATAGTTCAGAACCATGGACTCGTCTTTGGACATGGCTAGTGTCCCATTGTAGGATAAGATCAATTTACATAGATATAACAAGAAGATGATATACAGTGAGTTAAGAAAAGAAGCCTTGACCATTTTCAAGGCCAAGAAGCCATTTGAGAAGGTAGCTACTAAGATTAAGCAGAAGAAGGGAAACTCAAAAGCCATACATCTCCAAAATTAAGGAAAAAGTAACCAATTATCAATCTAGGGGTGGATCCAAGTGATAAGGCTTCCAAAGATGTTATCATCAAAGGCTCACAGTCAGAAATACAATCACTAAGGAAATGAATTAAAATGTCTGTTGTTGAACATGTACAAACCAAAGAGTTGGCTCAGGTTGAAAACAAGAAGGAACTCCTAGCTAAGTTATTGATGAAAAGGAATAACAAGTTGGAAGACCTCGAATTGAAGGTAATATAGGTGCAACAAAAGATTGATTCTCATATTTGTGTTGTGGTTGTGCCAGCAACCCACAAAACCCCACCAAGAAGTTAATTAAGTCTCTCACAAATTTGCAACTATCTGAGAGTGAGCTTAAGAAGATCCAGATTGATTTGGACAACACCAAGTATATCTTGGAATCTAAGGAGAAAGAACTCAAGTCCACCCAAGAAAGTGTGGATCAAATTAATAACAAGTATCAGGTATCACAAGATGAGATCAAAGAACTAAAGAATGGGTTAAGGAAAACATGTCCCTTGTTGAAGCTAGGCTGCTAATCTGGGATGATATCATCTCTAAAATAAAGAAGATATGGGAACACATGAAATTAGTTGCAGAGCAGAAAGCTGCAGTAAATTCCATTGAATTCTCTATCCTGTCAGCCAAGGAGGAGGATTCTAAAAATACCAACACTGTTAATAAATTTATGAGGCTCTTTAATGGGAAGTCATTTGATGAGTTAAGAGAAATATACATCATTGATAGAACATGTGTGATCATGGAATTTTCCAAAATGATCCATAATATGGAAGAAATGGATAGGGCTGAAGAATGTGAGTGAGATGGAAAATTTGGTTGCAACATTCAACTCTAATTTTGACCAAAGGACTAGAGCAAAATTGCCTAGCTAGTTGGATTCTTAGAGACATCTACTACCATACGAGCAGTATGAACAATTACTAGTTAATCAGGTGCTCAGTATTTAGCTCAAAAATAAAATTTCTCTGATTGGTTCGAAACCTGAATGACCATGTCAGTCTCGGAAAATCGATCCCAATGCAACTTGTTTCATTGAAAACCAAGTTCGTATCAGAGAGTTATTGTGTTCTGATCGCTTTGCTAAATAGGGGAAGTTTAAAAAAAAAAATGCCCAGTCACTGCAGAGTCAGTAGTTCGTATTGTTGACATGGCATGTGACTAGGCATGGTCAATGATTGGTCAACAATGAATTACGATTGGACAAGTGTCACCATATGGTTGGGTTGTACAATGGTGATTTGGCATGTCCTTATTGGTTTGATTTTAGACCAATGGAAGAATGCCACATGGAAAGCTCAGAGGCCACCACGTGGCACCTTCCAAGGGTCGTATTGGTGTCTAACTATAGAGTAAAATTTATTGGTAGTGGTCGGGGTTGAACCCAAGACCTACCGCATACCAACCTCAAGCCTTAACCGTCCGCTCTATACAATGGTTCTTAACCGCTAATTTCTTCACATATATCTATGTTGTATTAGTATGGAGTTCTGTGGTTAGGGGAGAGCCATCCCTCCCCCCATTTGAAAAAAACTCCATAAAATGCAAGTTGTTGTAGTCTAGCTCTGACGGTTATCGACCAAGCACTAAATAGTTAACATGTGAACACTGCATAACAAAACCTTCGATGGCCAATTAACCCGGTGGTTCCACTCCAACATTCAATGCGATGGTTAACGGTTCCACATGTGAACAAGGCCATAACCTCGACGGTCAAGGTAATTGACTCCTCCAAAACCGCGACATTAACCTCTCCATGCGAACAGTCCACAATTGCCACCAAAAGTCATGGGTAGGCTTAGCGCTAATCCAGTTTTGTATTAATTAAGCACAATTTATATATTAATTAATTGTAGCTAAATTAACAGTGATTTTGGCAGTGCCCCTCAATTCGGTCCGTCCACCAATTTTAGCAACACTAACTAGAGATGTTCTAGATTTAGAGGAGAAAATGTAGGAAAAGGCTGACTGGGCTCTAGAGAAGTCAATTTTTGATCAAATTGAGCTCAGAAAGAGGTGTTCTTGGCTAATTTGGACATTTTAAACACATTGGTGTAGGTATCAAGAGCCATAGAGCTTTTGTAAATATCATTTTTTCCACATTGAGCTAATATAGAGGCCCAAGCCATGGAATTTGGACCAAGGAGATGTAGCCCAGGAGGGGTGTACTCCTTCATCAAAACATTGTGCTAATGTGTCTCTTTGATGGGTTTCTTCACTGTACATGTTTGCTATTCAATATTTGTTTTTGAAGCTATTTTTCTCATGAATGTCACTTTAAACTTAAGGAAATTTACCTAATTGTATGTACAAAAAACTAATGAAACCACAACACAAAGAGAAATAAGCAAACATATGTTTATAAATATGTAATTGTTATTAGCACAACAAAACTAGTCATACAAAAATATATCAAGTTGGTATCAGAGGAAAGGTTGAATTTCTTGATTGCTTGAGTTTGTGTAATTAGGGTTTTAATGGTTGCAAAATTGTGATGCTTACAAGGTTAAAGTTTCAGAAATGAGAAGGGAAGCTATTGGTTGAAAATCCTGAGGTAATGCCCAGAAGAAGGAGAGACATAAGGCCACAATCTCCACCACCCAAAGTTCCAATTCCAGCTGCACTTGAAACTCCTTAAGTTTTGCCTTCAACTAAGATTGAAGAGGTACAAGTAGTACCGATTTCTGAGCTTGAATCCATAGCCATTATGTCTAGAGAAAGAGAGCTTGAAGGTCCCTCTTCAAAGGAGGAAGAATTCAAGAAAGACTTCTATACTTTGATTGAGATGGTTAAAGTCCTCTACGAAGAGAGGAATACTAGAATGGTTGGCGAGATTTCTAAACCTCCACATGGAGAAGGAAGCTCAGAGGACAAAAAAGATGAGAAAGGATTCCAAAGGGAATGGTGCAAATCCACCTCCATCTCCACCATCCTCATCATCTTCTTCATCACCTTCACCATCTCACACAACATCATCTTCCGCTACCACCACTGAAATTGCTCATACTCATTCAAAAACCGCAAAAGGAAAGACTCCATTATTGAAATTGGATATAAAATTCAAACTTCCCATGTACAATGGAGAGGTGAATGCAAAAAAGTTGGACAATTGGAGTCATACTGCAGAATTAAGAACCTTCAAGAAGATGAGATAAAGATCCAGTTGGCTTCATTGAGGCTAGAAGGAGCTGCAATAGTTTGGTGGGAAGCAAAGACTCAAGAGGAAATGCGAATCATGGTAAGATATCCATCTCTTGGGTTGAATTTGTTTCTACAATTAAAAGATAGTTTATCCTTTAGCCTATATGCAAAAATCCATTATGAGTTGGTAGAATTTTAGGCAACTTAAAGGCCAAATAATCCAAGATTATACACAGGATTTTAGGAAAAGAGATTTGTTATTAAGAGTGAATTTGAATTCCCAAGATACACTACTAAAATATACTGGGGGTTTACATTCCTATATGAAACATACTATCCTTATGCTTATTCCAAATAGCTTAGATGAGGTATGTGTGTAAGCCACGCACCTTGAATCTAGAGGAAAGAACATTCAAGAAGAGGGTAGTAAGAGAAAGCCATTCAAGGGTAAGGAGAAAGAAAAGGGTGGAAAAGGGAAGGGAAATAAGAATGCAAGTGTGGAGAAAGAAGGGAAGAAAATCACATGCAAACAATATTCCAAAGAGGGGCATGATGAAGCCCACTGCTGGAAATTGGATCCCGAATTAAGGCCTAAGAAACAAAACAATAAGGGAAAACAAAAGACGACTGCTAACACACAACATGACCTTGGTTTAGATTCTGGTGATGAGACCAAGATTCAGCCATGGTTACAAAAGGAAAAGAAATTGTTACAAGCACTAGTTCATCACATAGTCAAAATAACACTCCAATGAAGAGTCAAGAATAGAGTCGTTTCATGTTAGAGTGATTTCAAATCTACAAATATTGATGCGTTATTTGATAGTGGTCATAATCAAACTTGATTTCAGAAGACTTGGTTAAAAAAACTAAACCTTGAAACTGTACCTCATCATAAGCCATATCCATTGGGTTGGATAGTAAACAATGCAAACTTACAGGTTACAAAGAAGTGTTTATTGAAGTTCACCATCACTGAAAAGTTCATTGATGAATTTGAGTTAGATGTAGTTCCACTTGACATCTCAGGAATCATTTTGGGTAGTCCTTATTTGCATGATATAAAAACAATATTTTATCACCATGACAACAAATACATATTGCTCAAGAATAGGGTGGAGTACATAGTGAGAACCCATCGCAAAAAGTTGAACATTTATTTGGTTAATGCAAGGTAGATGAAAAGAATAGTAAATGCAAGTAAAAATTTTGTGCTTCTCATGATCAAGAAAAAGAATGATGTTGATTATGAATCTTTTGAAGGTTGTGATGATAAATTGAAATCTTATTTGTTTGATGTGGTAAGCAAGCATGGCGAGATGTTTCAGGAACCAAAGGGGTTACCTCCCAAGAAGGGAATTCAACATGAGATTCAGTTGCAACAGGATGTTCCACTTTTGAACATTTGCATGTATTGCACGTCTATTATGGAGAGTTTGGAAATCAAAAAGAAAATTCAAGAATGGCTAAGGAAAGGTATCATATGCCCATCTACTTTTCCATGTGGCTCGCCCATTGTCTTGGTGCCAAAGAAGGATGGAACTAGGCGCATGTGTGTGGATTTCCATGCACTGAATAAAATCACGGTAAAGAATCATTATCCACTCCAAAGAATTGATGATTTCCTTGATCAGTTGAGGTATGCAAAGTATTTCACTAAGTTAGACTTACGAAGTGGTTATCATCAAGTTAGGATAGTTAAAGAAGACATTTGGAAAACTGCATTTAAAACTAAACAAGGATTGTTTGAGTGGCTTGTTATGCCTTTCGGTGTTACAAATGCTCCAGCTACTTTCATGAGGGTAATGAATGATGTATTGAGACCATTTTTAGATGATTTTTTTATTGTCTACTTAGATGATATCCTCATATTCATCAAGTCAAGAGATGAACATGTCATGCATGTAAACAAAGTACTTGATGTCTTGAGAAAATAATAGTTGTTTTTAAAGATGTCAAAGTGTGACTTTGGCAAGACTTCTTTGGTGTATTTGGGACACATTATTGGAGGAGGTGAGTTGAAGATAGACCCCTCTAAGGTTGAGGTCATTCTGAATTGGCCCAAGCCTAATACAGTTAGAGAGGTAAGAATCTTTTTAGGGGCAACACAATATTGGAGAAAGTTTATTGCTAATTTTTCTTCCATTGTAGCTCCATTACATGCATTGGAAAGTGTCAAGAAAGTCTTCCATTGGGCAGATGTACAGTAGAAAGCATTTGATGCTTTGAAGCAAAAGATAATTTCAACACCATTATTGGCACTTTCGGTTCTTAGAGATCCATTCGAGATTCAAACAGATGCAAGCGATTATGCCATGGGAGTAGTTCTATTGTAGCATGATAAGCCCATTTCATTTAATTATGAAATCTTTAATGGAGCTATAACTAACTATCCCACATATGAAAAAGAAATTTATGCATTGTTAGAAAGTGTTAAGAAATGGAAGCACTATTTTATGGGGAAGGAGACCATCATCCATACCGACCATCAACCATTGCAGTATTTATAGTCATAGTCAAAGTTGCAGTAGTCACGACATTTCAGATGGATGAGTTTTATACAACAATTTCATTTGGTTATCAAGTATAAAAAGGGAATCTACAATAACATAGCTAATATGCTTTCAAGGCCTATTGTAAATTCATCTATTATACTCAAGCATAGTTATGTTTTGCATGAAAGTTACATAGAACAATATGCAAATGATAGTGACTTTGAAGAAGTATATGCAAGCTTGAGTAAAGGAAATCAAATTGAAGAGTTGGATTATCATGTACATAACAATTTGTTATATCACTTGGGCAAGTTGTGTATTCCCCAGGGAGAAAGAAATAATATCATAAGGGAGGCGCACACTTCGTTAATTGCTCAACACTTTGGTGCAGGCAAGACAATAACGAATCTTCAAAGGTATTGTTATTGGCCACACATGTTTGATAATGTTTCTCGTTTCATAAGAGGATGTTCTTTATGTGCTACAAGTAAGCCTAGCAATAGGAAACTTGGTTTATACACTCCACTTCCAGTACCTTCACGTCCATGGGAGAGTATCTCAATGGATTTTGTAGGAGGTCTTCCATTGTCAAGGAAAGGTCATGATTACTTGTATGTAGTTGTAGACAATTTCAACAAAATGTGCATACTAACACCATGTAAAAAGCGAATTACAGCTGAAGAAGCAGCTCATCTTTTCTTCCAAAATATTTGGGTTCATTTTGGTCTTCCTACTTCTATTGTAAGTGATCGAGATTCTTGATTTGTTGGGAATTTTTGGTCAAATTTATAGGACATGATGGACAAAAAGTTGAAGAAGAGCACAATCTTTCATCCACAAACAGATGGACAAACTGAGGTGGTCAATCGAACAATTATTCATCTTCTTAGAGGATATTTCATCAAACGTCCCAAGTTGTGGAATGAACAGTTTCATTCCATACAACATGCATACAATTGGGCAAAGCATTCTTCCACAAACACATCACCATTTGAGGCATGCTATGGGTACTTGCCAATATCACCATTGGACTTCATCTTTGAGAAGTATGTCACCATTTAAGGTAACATTGACATCAATAAGGCAAGGAAGTTCATAGAGAAAATTCAATTGATACATCATACAGTGCAGGAACAACTTGAGAAAAGTCAAAGCAGCTACAAGGAAAAGCATGAAAAACATCGGGTTGATCACAAATTCCAAGTTGGCGACGAAGTTTGGTTATATATTAGCAAAGAGAGACTTCAAGGGGAAGGTAAAAAGCTTAAACCAATCCATTATGGTCCTTTTAAAATTCTGGAAAAGATTGGTAATAATGCATTTAAGCTTGATTTGCCTCCTTATATGGAAATATACTCAGTTGTTGATGTTGAGAATTTGAGTTTGTTTGAGCCTCCTTTGATTGATGATCAAGGAGGGCATGTTCAACTGCCATCAATAAATGATTTCTTGCCAGAATATCTAGATGAGCTTCAACAAGATCTCATACTTGACAAGAGAACCAAAACTTCAAAGAGAGGGGATGTCGAATAACTTAGAGTGGGACTCAAGGGACAAAATCATTCTCAATCCAAATGGTTGCAGACCGAGAAGGTGAGGGAGATATACCCTCACCCGCTGAACAATTGATAGTATCTTTTGGGGTCCAAAAGGATTTTAGTGGGGAGGAATCATCAGGTGCTCAATATTTATCTCAAAAATCAAAATTATCAGATTGGTTTGAACCCTGAACGACTACGTCCGTCTTGGAAAAAATATCGCAACGCAACTCATTTCGTTGAAAACTGAGTTTGTATGAGAAAGTTATTGTGTTATGATCGCTTTGCTAAAGAGAGGAAATTAAAAAAATGCCTAGTGACTGCACAGTCAGTAGTCTATACTACTGATGTAGCAAGTGACTAGGCATGGTCAATGATTGGCTAACAGTGAATCAAGATCAGACAAGTGTCACCATATGGTTGGGTTGCACAGTGGTGATTTGGCACGTTCTTATTGGTTTGATTTTAGACCAATGGAAGAATGCCATGTGGCAAGCTTGGAGGCCACCACATGGCACCTCTTAAGGGTCGGATTGGTGTCTAACTATGGAGCAACATTTATTGGCGGTAGTCGAGGTCAAACCCATGATGTACACATACCAACCTCAAGCCTTAACCGTCCGCTCTATACAATGGTTATTAACCACTAAGTTCTTCACATATATTTATGTTGTATTGGTATGGAGTTCTCTAGTTAGGGGAGGGCTAGCGCTCCCCCCATGTGAACAAAACTCCATAAAATTGAAGCGGTTGCAATCTAGCTCCAATGACTATCCACCAAGCACTAAACAGTTAACATCTGAACATTGCATAAAAAAACCTTCGTTGGTCAGTTAACCTGGTGGTTCTGCTTTAACATTCAATGCAATGGTTAACAATTCCACATGTGAACAAGGCCATAACCTTGATGGTCAAGGTAACTGACTCCTCCAAAACCACGACATTAACCGCTCCATGTGAATAGTCCACAATTGCCACCAAAACTCGCGGTTAGTCTTAACGCCAATCCAGTTTTGTATTAATTAAGCACATTTTATATATTAATTAGCTGTAGTTAAACTGGTAGTGATTTTGGCGGTGCCCCTAAATTCGGGCCTACCACCAATTTTAGCGGCACTAACTGGAGATGTTCCAGATTTAGAGGAGAAAATGTAGGAAAAGACTAACTAAGTTCTAGAGAAGTCAATTTCGACCAAATTGAGATCAAAAAGAAGTGTTCTTGGCTAATTTGGATATTCTAAACACATTGGTGCAGGTATCAGGAGCCATAGATATTTTTAAACAACATTTTCCACATTGAGCTAATATAGAGGCCGAAGCCATGGAAGCTGGACCAAGGAGATGTAGTGCAAGAGGGTTGAACTCCTTCATCAAAACAATGTGTGAATGTGTCTCTTTGATGGTTTGTTGCATTGTACATGTTTTCTATTCAGTATTTGTTTTTGAAGCTATTTTTCTCATGAATGTCACTTTAAACTTACGGAAATTTACTTAATTGTATGCACAAACAACTAATGAAACCTCAGCATAAAGAGCAATAAGAAAGCATATATATATACATCTGTAATTATTATTAGCACAACAAAACTAATCACACAAAAATTGATCACTAGTTTAAACCAAGAGCAAGGTAGACTCATCACATGAAAATACTACCACTCTTAAGGGAAAAACCATAGTAAACTATCTAAAGAGAGATTTCCAATTGTTGTGGCTTATGGAGACCTTGTTCTTTGCGAGGTTAAATTAGACTAAGATCACAAACTTAAGGATGGATTATAGTTCTCTTATTCACACTCCCACACTAGATCCAATGCTATGGAAAAGGTGTGACCATTTGGTTAACCCACCACAAGTCTGGGTAGTGGAGCATGGGTCCACTTCAAGATATCTAGCGAGGAAACACTGAATATTTTTATGATTTGGAAATCATGAAATACAATTGAAATATTTTAATTTTGTAAATATTTTATTTTCAAGAAGGAATCAAGTTTGTTATGTAATAATTAGGACAACGAGGCCATTGGCACGCTTGCACAACTGACTATCCTAGACAATTGTAGCACTTCAAGATAATTTTGTAACTATTTTTGTTTAGCCTCTCCCTATAGAAGGGAAGAAGAAATCATTGGCAAGTGTTCAATTTTTCATTCCAAAGGCTTTAATTTTCTACAAGTTTTGCAAGTTCTAAAGATTTATGAGATGTATGTTGTTATTGAAGATTAATGAAGACGTTTTTGGTGATTCCAAGTACTGATATGTGGAGTATGTGATTTTATCTTTTTTGTCATTTTAATATGTGTTTATTTCCTCTCAAAACTCATGTAATTGTAGTTGTTGGAAATAATTCTTCTACGTTACATTTACCTATGTTATGCTATGACAAATGGTACCTGTAATATGTAATATTGATGGCCTTAAAACGCGCTCCATGGTTTTTGAATGCATTCCTTTTGTCCCTTCATAATTCTACTGGAATTTAGTGTACAAGGTTCTATTGCTAGCCCTATGCACTGAATTTCTCTCTTCCATTATTTCATTCACATATAATACACCAATTTAAAAAACTTCACTCTATGTGTGTAGGCCACCATAACTGAACATTATGCCTTAGGAATGACATATTGTTCAAGTGTAGATTGAATCTGCCTCTAGGTAGGGTGACAGGACCATATTTCATAGTTTTGTAGCTAAATATTGTTTTAGATGAATAAATACTTAAGGCACAGTAAGGTTTCCTAGGAAATGGCCCTTCTCCTCAGCTCCGAGGTTGTCTCTAGGAGCTACAACACTTTTGACACTTTTTCCGTTTTTATCAGTTCCACCAGATTCTATTGTTGGAATTTCTATCCTTATGTAGTAGTGACATTATATTAACATAGAAATATACATATAGTACATGAAAAAAATCTTAGGGGTCATCACCTGTCACCCATAAAGGTTCTCTACCCTTGGAGAGAGAAAATATAGAACCTTTCTAGAATTTGAAAATCAAGTCTTGCGTAATGAATCATCAGAACAATGTTTTCCCTGAACATTACAAAATTTAGAACCCTCATTTTGTGGTGGGACCGAGCCACCAAGAGATAGATCTTGAAGAGAAGACAAAACATTAAAAAAAATCATTGCGAGAGGAAAATTGTGAGTGCTTAGTTGGCTCTGTGATGGCCTAGGGGTGCATTTACTTGTTGCGACTTCTTGCGACCATCACTAAGAGGGCTAGGCATATTCGCTTCAACAGGAGTCCCTTTAATAATGTAACACCCATATGAGTTTAGATGAGGAGGAGATAGCGGTGGTGTCTTCACTTGATTGTGCTTCACATGTGAAACATCTACCTGATGCCCATGAACTGGGGAAGGGCGACTACTAGTAGCCATACTAGTTGGGGGAGGTGTTGCTTCTATGGACACACAGAAAAAAGTGGGTGGTCAATGGGAGGAGGAGGAGGGGACGTTGGGAGGGAATTTGATGTGAAGGTCATAGGATAGATGTCGCAAGAATGTGGTGGCATGGGAATTAATAGCAGAAATATTATCTATCCAATAAGTGGCCTCCAATTTCTCCTTTTCTTGAGCCATGAGATGGCAATCTATAATAATTCAGAGCAATGAGAGAGTGTTGTGACCCCAATGATATTCTTGAGTGTCCAAATGGAAAACTTGGCAACGGATGTGGAGATGGATAACATAGTCATACATTATCTAGTCTTCCCCTGCGAGAGTGGAGGTGTTCGAGTGACCTTTTCCTCTATTGTTACTAGCATGAAGACTCATGCCCCTTTCTCTACTCATGGTGCAAAAACTGGAGTCATTAGGATAAATGAAGAGTGTAGAGGTATCAATGGTAGCAGGAAAGGAAAAATAAGTTGAAAGAGACTAGAATGTGAGCAAGGTGGTTGTCAGGAGAGAGTAGAGAGGGGTGGCTA
Organism: Pinus taeda; assembly: GCA_000404065.3. Lineage (NCBI taxonomy): Eukaryota > Viridiplantae > Streptophyta > Pinopsida > Pinales > Pinaceae > Pinus > Pinus taeda. The sequence goes on along the minus strand of APFE030900721.1, from coordinate 6,360 downwards.
TAATACCTTGGGTTAATATGTCAGGAGGAGGAGCGGGGAGGGAATTGAAGACATTCGTGTGAGAGATCTAAATATATAGACCCATGAACGCTTGACAAGACATGGCAGAGTTGATGAAGGTCAAGTGGAGGGCACCGTCATTCTGTCCTTGGGCGGGTGGTGGCGTTGGGAGGGACATCTAGATCTGGAGACCAGTAGGGCCTTATTACACCATAAGGCTGAGGCCCATTAGGGTGTTGTTACACCAAAAATATGAGTTACAATTTTTCAAACCCATAATATGGAATTCTCAGTATATCACTGTCAATTAATTACAGGTCCTGGAGTGCATTTGTTTGAGGCTCACAAACCTTGCCTTTTACCCTATGAAATCCATGCAATTTGGAGTATTCTTGAACAACAAAAATATATATCTGAAAAATTAAAAATGTTTAATTGTATTAATGTTTCTTATCAGTAAAAAAATACTCTCCAAGTTGAATCATTCAATTTGACCTTGAAATGAAGGTTGGGCATAAATTTTTGTGAAGCTGGCCAAATTTCCTCTCTTCACTAAAATGCATACCTAAGCTTCATTTCTTGGCTAATCTGATTGATTCTAATTGTATATTATTCAATTAGTGATCACTGGTCCTAGTCTGCATTTATTTGAGTCACACAATCCTCGCCTTTTACGCTACAAAATAAATCCAATTTGGATTAGCCATAAAACAGAAATTTAATGAGGATGAGTTACTGCCAACCCAAATTTAATGAGGATGTACTTCATGCTATGTGAGATGGAATGTTCCACACACATTTCAAAGGTCTCTTACTTAATGTATAAATAGGAAGAGACTTCTAATTTGTAAATCCTAACACCTTGGTGATGCTGTCATATTTTTTATACATATTTTTTATTTTATTTTTCAACATAGAATAGAGGCAACACATCCTTGTTTTCCATATTTAGCCAACGAAAAAATGTTGTACATTCTAATTGTAAAATTGGTTGGAAGATGGTAGGAACATGATATTATAAATGGAATCCTCCTAAGGTAATATATGGTGGAATGTTTCCCATCATACCTTGCATCAAATAACTATGGTCCTTGAATACCACAACCAAATCATATTGGATTTTCTTTAGTTCAACTTCTAAAATTCTGAGCTCTGCCATGACCTTTGTCAATTTCTTCGAGGGGTCATCTGAGTCAGCTGGAACCACAATGGTGCAAACATGATTTTTAATTGACTATATTAGTCTTTGCACTTATTCCCGCAAAAAAAAAATCTCTTTATTTCCATCACCTAATTCTCCTATTAATATTTCTTTTTCTTTTTCAACCTGAACCAACTCAATTTTTTGAGTGTGCTCAGTCCCAAGCATTTTTAAGTTCTTCCTTAATGATTACACCTCAGATTTTGTGTTTTTCAATAAGGTCTTGATGTTGTGTTGCCATATTAATTCTCATTTTATAACTCCTTTCTTTAATTTGTTGATAATTCTTCTGCAAAGTTCCAAATGAAGGAGTCTCTTCTATTGTGAATGCTGCCAAATCAGTGCAAATAGAAGAAGAAGTAATGTGCCCTGGATTTCTAAACTGCATTTGAAAACCAGGCTCATTTGAAGGTCCTTCTATTAATTTCATTTGTATGTATTCTTTATCCTCTACTTGAATTTTACTATTAATTTCATTTGTATGTATTCTTTATCCTCTATTTGAATTTTATTCCTCTTTTATGGCTAGGAATCCTCCATCTCAACATCTATATTTTTCAAAAAGAAAAAAAAAAACTTCTTCAATTGATTAAAACAAAAGAAACTTACGTATGCCAATTTTTGTATACATCTATTGGTCACAATTTTCTTCAAACACTGAGAAAGATAGGTCTATGGAATTGCAAAGAGAAAATGTCCTGAGTTGAGGGCCAAAGATTCCTCTAATGAAGCATGACCCAGATAAAAATGTAACCAATATAGAGAAAAATCCATGCAAAAAAAAATGACACCCTACTATAACAAAGATATGAATGATGAATAACAGGGTAGAACAGGGCATGCTCCAAAAAGGAACAAAAAAATTTCCATCATTAGAAGAAAAAAGTCCCCGAATTGAAGATAGATCTGTTGGCGATGAAATCAAACCAAATTTGCCCAAGAATGACAGAAGCCCCTTGCTTGGAGAGTAAGTCTTCCATAACATTATGCTTAAGGAAAATGTGGCAGAAAGAGATTGAGTTGAATGTTACCATCATGGATTTAATTTGTTCCAACCAATGTAGTAATGATGACACATCCAATTTGGAATGGGTCTTGGCCCAATCAATAATTGTCTTCAAGTCCCCAATGACCAATATGTTCTCAACAACAAACCTAGTTAAACAATGTGTCACCCCCCATATAGTTAGCACCTCTGCGTTAACATTGGTGCTAGATCCCACTGACTAAAAGAAATGGAAGTTTGAGGATGGTCAAAAGATGATAATAGATCCACACCCACACTCTCCATTCGTAGAGGATTTGTCAACCAAACCAACAGAGAAAAAATTATTAAGGTTCTTGAAAATCAATCAACACTTATGACAAATGTGTCTATATGGACTTATTTCAAGAAAGTAGGCCACAATTTTTAGGGAGATCGATCTCGGATATGGTGCTTTATTCTAAAAAATGCAGTAGTTCCTACAACATTGTTGGAAACACTGAGAGGGGGATGAATCAGTATTTCATTTTTACAATTGTTATTAATACCAATTAATATTTTTCACAATTTATCAACCAAAAGATAAGAAACAATAAATATTTTTTTATTAATAATATTGTTGAGAACACCAATCCTCTAATACAATTATGACAAACTCCAACTTGTAAAAATATTTGAAGGCTTCAACTTTGAGCAACTTCCCAAGATTCCAATCTTGGTGAGGGCACCAATCCTCTTAGTGAAGCACCAACTTTACAGATATAAGATGCCAATCCTCCAGATTTAAATAATAAAAGGAAGGTAACCAAACAACCTCAATATTGTTTGCAATGGATGTCTTCATAGATCTGTCACTGTAATTCTGTTATAATGTCTTCAATAAACCTTCATAAGTCAGAAAAAAATGTGCCACTATTCTTTGCATAGGTTTGTAAAGTATCTTGTATTTCTTCACAGGTCAGCAGGAGTAGTCACTTATCACTTATGAACACCACATTTTTGAATCTTCAGTAAGCTTCAGTAATATGCATATTGTTAGTAGAATTTCAACACAGGATCAATAATTCTTCTTATTATATTTCAGCACCATCAAATTCACTGTGTACATTGTCATCGTCTGTTTGTCATGTCGATTATGATACATATTTTCCTTTGACACATTTTGTCTCAAGCATACAGAGTTTGTTGTTTGTTTTACATGAGAGGGTGGAGTGTATAACTTCAGTAATTATTTAAGTGTGATCACAAAAACCAAGATGGAAATGACATCCAGTAATACGCATATGTTATGTGGCGACTAGACACGCTTTCATCGAATGATTTCAGTCGATATATATATACACGTCGCATTTTCTTTTTCATAAGGTTTGGAGGAGCCATCATAATGTTTCGAGGAGACACATCTATTCGACTTTAGTGTATGCATGTTATGGCAAACGAAGTGTTTGATATATGGGACCGTAATGTACGTAAAACAAATTATTTAATTAATGTATTCCAAACGTAATGTATGACCAACAATTTAATTTCAATGTGGTTAATATGTATCAAACAAACCGTGTAATGCATGCCCAGCAAGCGTAATGTGTGGTTTGTATGCCCAACTTAATTTTAATGCGTTTAACATGTATTGTTAAGGTTTATTTTATTGTATGGCAATAAGTTAAAGGTGTTTATAATATGCGTATAGGATTAGGATTAGGGTTAGGGTTTAGAAATTTAGTATTTTTTAATATATTTAGTTAGGATTAGGGTAAGATTTAGGTTTCCATTAGTGTTAGCTTTAGGGTTTTCATGATGAACGTGGTTAGAGTTAGGGTTTGATCAGATATAATAATGACGTTATTGTAGTCATTGCATTGACACCAATGACAATTTTGTACAACAATCTCTCTCTTTGTTATTAATGGCAATATTGTCTTATTTTCAACGTTCTTTCCCCCTTTAACATCAATGGCAGCTTCATATAGTGCTCCCTTTTCCAAGATACATTCTTTGGTATGCAACTCCTCCTGTGATGTTTCTTCCCCTTTTCTTGAATAAGGTACTTCTAATAGGATGAAAGAGAAATGACCCACATCTTTTGGTGAAGATATTCAAATGCTTCTCATGGTAGGGGTTTTGTAAAGATATTTGCAATTTGTTCTTTGGTGTTGACATATTCCATTTTGACATTCTGTTCAGCAACTTGTTCTCGGATGAAATGGAACTTTATTGGAATATGTTTTGTTTTTTAATGGAAAATTGGATTTTTTGAAACGCTGATGACACTAGTGTTATCATAGTATATGATGATAGGTTGATTCGTTTCTATATTGACATCTTTCAAAGCTTCCTTCATTCATAAGTTTTGTGTACAACAATTTGCAGCAACTATGTATTCTGCTTCTATTGTAGAAAGAGATATTGATGATTTCTTTTTGCTAAGCCAAAATACATGAAAAACTCCCATGAAGAATGCATTCCCACTGGTACTCTTTCACTACAACAAATCCTGTGATTAGCATCCTTTTTTACTTCTTTTTTTGCATCTAGAGCCCATTTTTGGTGCTATTTGCATCCATTTATCAAATATGGTGCAAAACTTGACACAAAATTTGCATTGAGTTTTGCACCAAATCTTACACCAAGTTTAGCACCAGGTATTGCAATAGGTTTTGCACCACGTTTTGCACCAAATTTTATGCCAAGTTTTGTGTCATCCTTTGCACCAAGTTTTGTTCCAGGTTTTGCATCAAGTTTGGCACCTAATTTTGTTTGACATACTTTTGCATCCTCATTTTCATCCACTTTTTGCACCTACACTTGCATCAACTTTTGCATCGACTTTTACATCCTTTTTTGCATCCTTTTTTAAATCATTTTTTGCATCCATTTTTTCATCCATTTGTGCATCCCTTTTGTGCCAAGTTTTACATCAAGTTTTGTGTCTAGTTTTGCATATAATTTTGCATCTACTTTTGTTGCATCCACTTTTCCATCTTGTTTGGCATCCATATTTACATCCTCTTTTGCATCTATTATTGTTCCCACTATTGCATCTAATATTTTTGTGCCACAATTGGCGCCTAGTTTGGCACCTCCTTTTGCACCCACTTTTGATTATAATTTTGCATCCTCATTTGCGTCTCGGTTTTCATCAACTACTACATCTATTTTTGCATCCCATTTTGTATCCACTTTTGGATCAGGATTTGCATCAGGTTTTGTGTCTTGTTTTGCATCTACTTTTGCATCGACTTCTATTGCATCCACTTTTGCATACAATTTTGCATCCACTGTTGCACCCATTTTAAAGTTCACTTTTTGCATCCCTTTTTACATCTTCATTTGCATCATACTTTGATTCATTTTTTGCATCTATCATTACATCTGCTTTTACATCCACTTTTGTTATGCCACAATTTGCACCATGTTTTGCACTCACTGTTGTATCCACATTTGCTTCCAATTTTGCATCCATGTTCACATCCTCTTTTGCATCAAATATTTGCATCAAATATTGCATCTCTTTTGCATCCACTTTTGTGTCAGGTTTATGCATTGGGTTTTGCATCTTGTTTTGTATCTACTTCCATTGTATCCATTTTTTGCATCCAATTTTGTTTTGCCTGTTGCATCAATATTTGCTTCCACTTTTACATCCATTTTTGCTTCTTATTTTGCATATTTTTTGTCTATTGTTACATCCAATTTTTTTACGCCATATCTTGCGCCTACCATTGCAACCACATTTGCTTCCACGTTTGCATCCACATTTGCATCCTCTTTTGTGTTCAAGTTTGCATCAGATATTGTGTATGTTTTTGCATCCCCTATTACATCCACTTTTGTTTCATCCATTTTTGCATCTACTTTTGTGTCTGCTGTTGCACCCATGTTTGTCTCTTTTTTGCATCTCAGTTTGTGTCCTTTTCTGCGTCCATTGTTGCATCCACATTTGTTTCACCACAATTTGTGCCAAGTTTTACGCCTACCATTGGACCCATGTTTGCTTCCACTTTTGCCTTCATGTTTGCATCCAAGTTTGCATTGACAGCTGCATCTGCTTTTGCATCCACTTTTGTGTCATGTTTTTCATGTTGTTGTGCATCTACTTATGTTGTATCCAATTTTCATCCAATTTTACTTCTATTGTTGCCCCAATTTCTATGTTCGCTTTTGCATCCCTTTT
>APFE030900710.1:0-17749 GCA_000404065.3 Pinus taeda | reverse complement strand
TTTTTTATGTTTAAAATATATTTTTAAATTCATAAATGAATTACTCTCAAATTTTACAGATTAAACTGCTTATATTTCTAAAAAAATGTGATAAATTTCCATTAAAATTAACCAGAAAAAATCATTTTAAAAAAACTCACTTCATTTATTAGTTGTGTCATGCAATAAAATAAAGAAAATAAAATATTTTTAAAAATCTATATTTTTTAAATTAAATATTAAAAAATAACCATAATAAAATGCATTTATTGATAATTATATAAATTAGGTGTGAATAAGATTATTTTGGGTAAATATTTCATTTTATAATGTTTATGTGATATTGGTATAATTAATTATGAATATATATAACCACTTGTTGATAATAACAATGTTTTATTTCATTAAAATAATTATAATTATTTTGATAGGCATGTCTATTTTGCAATAAAGTTTCCAAAATTTTATCTAAATTGATTGATTTAAATAAATGTGATATGAACAAGTATCATGTGAAATGAGTTATGGTTTTTCGGCATGTGTATTGATAAACCATGGTATTGGCGCGTTGTATTGTAATAAAGCATATTTATAAATTAACAATCTTCATGATAAATTGGAGATAAATCTTCATTTCAAGGATATTGAATTTGAATGAAGTGACATTTATTATGAATTAATTGTTTTAAAATTTATCATAAATTGATGTCTATCACCATTTGTTTACACTATTTCATATATTGTTAAAATGATGTGTTACCACAATCATATAAATTAAATGGATGTAAATCCAAACAAGGCCAAGAATAAAAAAAAAATCATAAAAATTAATTAAACTCTAACTTTAGTTTGCTTAATATTATGAAAATAATTAATATGAGTTTTATATAGAGAGAGGGAGATGGATTTTTCACTAGAATTTGAAAATACAATTTCTAATGAGAATGTGATTTCTTGTTGTTTATCATACAATTTTGAATGCAAAAAATGTGTGTCTCTGTGTGAAAGAAGATTCTTATCTATGGAGATCTACCCTCACTTTATTATAAAGATTCTTAATGTGTAAATAATCTTTGTTACAGTATCATGACTTACTAATACCACATGCCACAAAAACAAAACACATGTTTGTATAACATTTCTTAAATTGATCATTTATTTAAAAAGAAAAAAATGATAAGTTTGTATAGCATTTCTTAAATCATAAATTTAATTAAAAAGCAAAAAGATGCATAACTAATATTCCCCTATTCTAAAATAGACATGTTTCCAGGAAATAAAAATATCACTTGACGAATTATGGTTTTTGGGCATAATGCCACTTGAGGAGTTATGGTTCTTTGGGCATGTTGTACTAATAAGCCTTGATATTGGCTCATTGGATTGTAAGACGGTTTCTTTACATATTAAGAATATCTATGGTAAAGTGCGATAAGTCTCCATAGTTAAAATCCTATTCCATTTTCTTAATATGTATATATGTTAAATTTGTAGGGTAATTCTTTTAATAATAATAGTATAATTATAATTTAGCCCTTTTTGTGAATTTTTAATTTTAGCAACGTGTGATCCATAATGACGGGTCTTCATACTTATTATGAATTGATGCTTATGATAACTTTACCAACCATAATATTCTATAAGGAAAGCAATATAGCTATTTTTATTAACCTCAGTCTTTGATAAATTACTACTACTATAAATATTCTGTAATATTTTAAGTGATTATATTCTCACTATTCACTTATAATAATTACGCCGTAAGGCGTTTCCCTCTGAAATGAACTCCCCTAGACGCCTTTCTGTCTTAATGTTAACCATCGGATTTATTGTTAGACGATTAAACCATTATCTGCCATCGTATTATCTACCCGTATGTCTACCCTACCAACTTGGTCTGTCGTGCACACACAAATTGCCATCGGATTATCTGCCCGTATGTCTACGCTTCAGAATCTCATTCTCACCGATGCAGATGGACAGGGGATGCTCTGTATGGGGAAAGAACAGTTGCGGGAGTTCAGGGACAAGCCGCTAGAAGCCTCGGCTTCTGCTAATCGGACACAGGTTCCAGCTTTGAATATGAAGCTCTGGTATGCTCCATATCTTGAGCTTCCAGAAGGTGGTGGGATGGAGGGAGCAACCCTTGTTTCCATTAGACCTAGCGATCGATCGATTAAGAAGGATACAGAAGCTTTTCTAGCAGGGGAATTTGATGAGCCATTTGGCGTGGCTGCGAAGGAAATGGTGAAGAAGAGGACTTACCTTTTGAAAATGAATTCTTTCTAGCTGATGCAAAACAGAAGGTAGGCTTGGCTGCTCACACGTAAGTTTGTTTCTTGAGCTCAAATTTCTTTTGACAAATTGATCTGCAAGCTAGGCATGCAATTGAATTCCTTATCATAGTACAACCTTTGACAATTAGGCTTTTTGGAGCTTCTTATACTGAGTATGACCAGAGCTCAATTTTTTTTGATGCATAGATAATGGATCCTCGACACAAGAAATTCCAACCTTGTGTTCTGGGGACAATACTCTGAGATTCTGTTTTTCATATAAGGCAAATTTCTTCTTGTATTTGTGGTTTCTGGCTGGTCTAGTTACCTTTTCACATGATCCTTTAAAGGCAATCTGAAATTTGGCCTGCATGGCTAGATTCATTCTCTGGTGATGAGGATTATGCCCATTGTAAATTGTTAAGTTGGAAGCTTTGTAATATTATCATTGCAACCCAAAATTGATTTTAATTTAGCCACCCACATTTGTAGTTACAAGTCAAAAGTATAAAATACCATCTTTGATGGATTCTTTTTGCATTTAAACTCCTTCAAATGTTCTTACAGACTTCAAGCTTTGGTAATATTGAAATAGTTAATAATAGAAGTACTTTTGTTTGAATTTTATAATACTCAATCCTGCGCAGAGAGCTATGGTATTGTAAATTTGTTCCCTGGCACTTGAATTCATCCTTGCTCTCGCCAATAATAGCATTTTTAAGATCCCAACAAGAAACTTGGTCTGATTGTGCTCGTTGGTATGAGGTTAGGCTGAGATTTGAAGATATGATATCTGGTCTTTGATGGAAATCATTTGCATTTAAGGTTTCATTGTTCATATATAGCAATTGCTTGAAGTCTGATATTATTTGAAATAATTATGTTCAAGGTATGTTACTTTCCCTCTTCAATGCTTATGGTGTGTCAGAATTATTGTATCCGTTCTGTTTTGTTTTTCTGGGTAATTTTAACCAACAGCATTAGAATTTCTTTTGTAAAATTTTCTTTTTAAAAATTAAAAGTAAAATATGCTTCTTAAATCTTAAAATTGCATTTTCATCCTTGTAGTAGCAGTCAATCATATCTGTGAATGTGGATTTGAAGACTATCATAGATCTGAAATATTAATTTTTTTTTATCTTGATTAAACTATGATTAGAGTTCCCGGGTGTAAGTTTAGCCTTGTATATGAAATCAACACTCAAATTTTTAGTGCATTTGAAAACCAAGAGTGGAATAATTACGCCGTAAGGCGTTTCCCTCTGAAATGAATTCCCCTAGACGCCTTTCTGTCTTAATGTTAACCATCGGATTTATTGTTAGACGATTCAACCATTATCTGCCATCAGATTATCTGCCCATATGTCTACCCTACCCACTTGGTCCGTCGTGCACACACAAATTGCCATCGGATTATCTGCCCGTATGTCTACCCTACCCACTTGGTCTGTCGTGCACACACAAATAGCCAGTAGGCTGCAGAGGAGGGCTAGGGCAAATGCCTTTGCTGCACGGGATTTATCAACGCAGTGGCAGGAAAAAGCACGAAGCCAGGGTTTGAAATACGATGAAGAAAATTCTGATCCGGCCGATGGATTGAAGGTTTGTCCAGAGCTGTAGTCTCTGACTATTCCTCTCGTGATGTGTTTGGGTTTTCGCTTAATATAGTGCACTAGGGTATTGTGATCATGTATGCAGAGAGAGAGCACGAGGAACTGTGAATTTGTTAGGAATATGTGCGCTGCTCTGATTTGAATACGGTTTATAATGGTTGGTACGATTCAGCTCTCAACGGGCTTGGAAAACATTTGGGTTAGTGAGTATGCCCGACCAGTTCATCATCTGGGGCTCATCAAGGCTTGCTGTGGGAATTATCATCCTTTCATGGGCATTATCCAGGTAATGAAACTGCGATGCCCGATAGTTTCTTATTTTTTTTTTTTCTGCAGAAAATTATGTTGGAACTGCTTGCTTGTGTTCCACCTAAATGAAATCTCCCATACATAGATCATGTTTTGATTTTCTTTCACTTGATTTTATATTTGTGATGTCAACTAGAAGGTACAGGAATTCAAAATATATAATTTAAGAAAACTCAAATCACCAAATGCTAATAGCCGAATGAAAACGAAATTCCATGCCAAATGAAAAGCATTGTTCGGTAATACACACATTTAATGACGGGAAAGCACAGATGCAGACATATACAGATTCTCCGAGAATTCTCTTATTGCTGGATTTAGAATGGAAATAATGAACACAAGAATCTGTTTACCCACTGAGAACTTGTAGAGCATTATTTGTTCTATTCTCTTATTGCTGGACAGGAGTTACAATGGGAATAGACCAAAAAAAAGGAAAGATGTCATATGCAAACTTTATCCAGTGAGAAGCTGTAGAGCACTGTCTGCCTGTAGATGTGGCCGGGTTGGACAATGTCAGAGGGGAAATTAGGCTGATTCACTGCATTGGGGAAACCCTGAGTCTCGAAGCATAGTGCTGTGTGTGGCTTGTACAGGAAGCCCCTTTGCCCACAGTGTGTTTGAGATTATTACTGGTATAGAACTGCATCCCTGGAGCAGTGGACCACAACTCCATCACCCTACGACTCCAAGGATCCTTCATCCTCGCAGCAATCCTCAGTCCATTCTTCAACTTGGGGCCATCCAGAACATATTTGTTATCAAACCCAGGGGGCCTCTGCCTACTCTTCACTTTATTGATTCTGGTGCCAATAATCGTCTCTTTCCTAAAGTCCAACGGAGTTCCCTCCACAGGCATTATCTGGCCTGTTGGAATCAGATGACCATCTGTGGGAGTATAATGTGAAGCCCATATTTTGACAGAATTGTCCAGCATATACCTACTGTTGTTATGCCCTGCAAGGTTCCAGTAAGCATGAGTGGTTAAGCTCACAGGCGTAGCTTTGTTCCTCAGTATTGCCTCATAATCAAGTCTCAGCTCGATGTCTCCACTTATTGTATAAGCCACTGATACATCCAGGTCACCAAGAAAACCTGCATAACATTATTTTTATTTTAAATAACAGCAAACAAAGATTTACTATTAGCTGCTACACCCAATATCTCTGTCAACAATATTAATAATTAATAATGAAGGAGAAAATATTCCGTTCTTTTAGGTGAGTTTTCTGGTCGGAATTATGATGGCTGGTTGAATTACAATACTTTGATTATTGAAAATGTCAAGGTGTTTAAATTTAAATAATTCTGTACAATAATAACAAGAATGAGATGACAATTAGGCCTCCCACCCATATTCTAAATCCACATTAAATCTAGATGATTCACCTTGTTCGCTGTCCACACTGTGGTAAGTGAACTGAATAGATGGCTTCCTCCCTCCTCTATACTTTTGCACTTTCCATAGCACATTGTCGAAGCCTCTCAACCCTCCTGTGTTCACACATACCATGCCACCACTCTGTCATCAGTATGAAATCCATCATTATATGTTCACATACTTTTACACCTTTGTTATAGACTTTTAGTTATCCACATAAATGCAATATTTTTGTTACAGGCCTTTGGTTAGCAACATAAATTCAGAGCTGCAAAAAGAAAAAGGCACCCAGACATTCATTCACCATGGAGAGTGTTATTGCCATCGTTCTTGGGAAAATGGTAGGTTTTCCCATTTAACTGCAAATTTAATTTAACTGTACAATACTATTTCATGAGCAAAAACACATGCTCAATTATCTGCTCTGAGGCAAGAATGTTCAGGATTCCTGTGTTCACACATACCATGCCACCACTCTGTCATCAGTATGAAATCCATCATTATATGTTCACATACTTTTACACCTTTGTTATAGAGTTTTAGTTATCCACATAAATGCAATATTTTTGTTACAGGCCTTTGGTTAGCAACATAAATGCAGAGCTCCAAAAAGAAGAAGGCACCCAGACATTCATTCAACATGGAGAGTGTTATTGCCATCGTTCTTGGGTAAATGGTAGGTTTTCCCATTTAACTGCAAATTTAATTTAACTGTACAATACTATTTCATGAGCAAAATCACATGCTCAATTATCTGCTACGAGGCAAGAATGTGCAGTAGTATGGAAGACGTGAAGGATCTGGGGCATGCCAGATTCTAACTGCGATCGATGGGATTTTGTTGGTCATAGACTTGAATGGGACCAAAATGCAGTTGACACTCCGAACATTCTGCCATTATAAATGTGTATCCAAGATGCATTGACACTAATTATGATAATAAACTACTGTAAGTTCACTACTTAAGCGTTCTTTGAGAAGGGTTCTTTCCAGCTCATTGTAAGCAATCTAACAATAACAAGTTTTCTTTCAATCGGACAGTGTTTGAACAGAATTCAGCTCTCAACGGGCTTGGAAAACATTTGGGTTAGTGAGTATGCCCGACCAATTCATCATCTGGGGCTCATCAAGGCTTACTTTGGGAATTATCATCATTTCATGGGAATTTCATGGGCATTATCCAGGTAATGAAACTGCGATGCCCGATAGTTTCTTATTTTTTTTTTTGCAGAAAATTATGTTGGAACTGCTTGTTTTCCACCTAAATGAAATCTCCCTTACATAGATCATGTCTTGATTTTATATTTGTGATGTCAACTGGAAGGTACAGGAATTCAAAATATATAATTTAAGAAAACTCAAATCACCAAATGCTAATAGTCGAATGAAAACGAAATTCCCTGCCAAATGAAAAGCATTGTTCGGTAATACACACATTTAACGACGGGAAAGCACAGATGCAGGCATATACAGATTCTCCGAGAATTCTCTTATTGCTGGACTTAGAATGGAAATAATGAACACAAGAATCTATTTACCCACTGAGAACTTGTAGAGCATTATTTGTTCTATTCTCTTATTGCTGGACTGGAGTTACAATGGGAATAGACCAAAAAAAAGGAAAGATGTCATATGCGAACTTTATCCAGTGAGAACCTGTAGAGCACTGTCTGCCTGTAGATGTGGCCGGGTTGGACAATGACAGAGGGTAAATTAGGCTGATTCACTGCACTGGGGAAACCCTGAGTCTCGAAGCATAGTGTTGTGTGTGGCTTGTACAGGAAGCCCCCTTTTCCCACAGTGTGTTTGAGATTATTACTGGTATAGAACTGCATCCCTGGGGCAGTGGACCACACCACCATCACCCTACGACTCCAAGGATCCTTCATCCTCGCAGCAATCCTCAGTCCATTCTTCAACTTGGGGTCGTCCAGAACATATTTGTTATCAAACCCAGGGGGGCTCTGCCTACTCTTCACTTTATTAATTATGGTGCCAACAATCGTCTCTTTCCTGAAGTCCAACGGAGTTCACTCCACAGGAAATATCTGGCCTGTTGGAATCAGATGATCATCTATGGGAGTATAATGTGAAGCCCATATTTTGACAGAATTGTCCAGTATATGCCTACTGTTGTTATGACAGAGTGGAATAATTACGCCGTAAGGCATTTCCCTCTGAAATGAATTCCCCTAGATGCCTTTCTGTCTTAATGTTAACCGTCGGATTTATTGTTAGACGATTCAACCATTATCTGCCATCGGATTATCTGCCCATATGTCTACCCTACCCACTTGGTCTGTCGTGCACACACAAATTGCCATCGGATTATCTGCCCGTATGTCTACCCTACCCACTTGGTCTGTCGTGCACACACAAATAGCCAGTAGGCTGCAGAGGAGGGCCAGGGAAAATGCCTTTGCTGCACGGGATTTATCAACGCAGTGGCAGGAAAAATCAGGAAGCCAGGGTTTGAAATACGATGAAGAAAATTCTGATCCAGCCGATGGATTGAAGGTTTGTCCAGAGCTGTAGTCTCTGACTATTCCTCTTGTGATGTGTTTGGGTTTTCGCCTAATATAGTGCACTAGGGTATTGTGATCATGTATGCAGAGAGAGAGCACGAGGAACTGTGAATTTTTCAGGAATATGTGCGCTGCTCTGATTTGAATACGGTTTATAATGTCTGGTATGATTCAGCTCTCAACGGGCTTGGAAAACATTTGGGTTAGTGAGTATGCCCGACCAGTTCATCATCTGGGGCTCATCAAGGCTTGCTGTGGGAATTATCATGATTTCATGGGCATTATCCAAGTAATGAAACTGCGATGCCCGGTAGTTTCTTATTTTTTTTCTGCAGAAAATTATGTTGGAACTGCTTGCTTGTGTTCCACCTAAATGAAATTTCCCTTACATAGATCATGTCTTGATTTTCTTTCACTTGATTTTATATTTGTGATGTGAACTGGAAGGTACAGGAATTCAAAATATATAATTTAAGAAAACTCAAATCACCAAATGCTAATAGCCGAATGAAAACGAAATTCCATGCCAAATGAAAAGCATTGTTCGGTAATACACACATTTAACGACGGGAAAGCACAGATGCAGACATATACAAATTCTACGAGAATTCTCTTATTGTTGGATTTAGAATGGAAATAATGAACACAAGAATCTATTTACCCACTGAGAACTTGTAGAGCATTATTTGTTCTATTCTCTTATTGCTGGACTGGAGTTATAATGGGAATAGACCAAAAAAAAGTAAAGATGTCATATGCGAACTTTATCCAGTGAGAACCTGTAGAGCATTGTCTGCCTGTAGATGTGGCCGGGTTGGACAATGACAGAAGAGAAATTAGGCTGATTCACTGCATTGGGGAAACACTGAGTCTCGAAGCATAGTGCTGTGTGTGGCTTGTACAGGAAGCCCCTTTGCACACAGTGTGTTTGAGATTATTACTGGTATAGAACTGCATCCCTGGAGTAGTGGACCACACCTCCATCACCCTACGACTCCAAGGATCCTTCATCCTCGCAGCAATCCTCAGTCCATTCTTCAACTTGGGGCCGTCCAGAACATATTTGTTATCAAACCGAGGGGGCCTCTGCCTACTCTTCACTTTATTGATTCTGGTGCCAACAATCGTCCATTTCGTGAAGTCCAACGGAGTTCCCTCCACAGGCAATATCTGGCCTGTTGGAATCAGATGATCATTTGTGGGAGTATAATGTGAAGCCCATATTTTGACAGAATTGTCCAGCATATCCCTACTGTTGTTATGCCCTGCAAGGTTCCAGTAAGCATGAGTGGTTAAGCTCACAGGCGTAGCTTTGTTCCTCGGTATTGCCTCATAATCAAGTCTCAGCTCCATGTCTCCACTTATTGTATAAGCCACTGATACATCCAGGTCACCAGGAAAACCTGCATAACATTATTTTTATTTTAAATAACAGCAAACAAAGATTTACTATTAGCTGCTACGCCCAATATCTCTGTCAACAATATTAATAATTAATAATTAATAATGAAGGAGAAAATATCCCGTTCTTTTAGGTGAGTTTTCTGGTCGGAATTATGATGGCTGGGTTGAATTACAATACTTTGATTATTGAAAATGTCAAGGTGTTTAAATTTAAATAATTCTGTACAATAATAACAAGAATGAGATGACAATTAGGCCTCCCACCCATATTCTAAATCCACATTAAATCTAGATGATTCACCTTGTTCGCCGTCCACACTGTGGTAAGTGAACTGAATAGATGGCTTCCTCCCTCCTCTATACTTTTGCACTTTCCATAGCACATTGTCGAAGCCTCTCAACCCTCCTGTGTTCACACATACCATGCCACCACTCTGTCATCAGTATGAAATCCATCATTATATGTTCACATACTTTTACACCTTTGTTATAGACTTTTAGTTATCCACATAAATGCAATATTTTTGTTACAGGCCTTTGGTTAGCAACATAAATTCAGAGCTGCAAAAAGAAAAAGGCACCCAGACATTCATTCACCATGGAGAGTGTTATTGCCATCGTTCTTGGGAAAATGGTAGGTTTTCCCATTTAACTGCAAATTTAATTTAACTGTACAATACTATTTCATGAGCAAAAACACATGCTCAATTATCTGCTCTGAGGCAAGAATGTTCAGGATTCCTGTGTTCACACATACCATGCCACCACTCTGTCATCAGTATGAAATCCATCATTATATGTTCACATACTTTTACACCTTTGTTATATACTTTTAGTTATCCACATAAATGCAATATTTTTGTTACAGGCCTTTGGTTAGCAACATAAATGCAGAGCTCCAAAAAGAAGAAGGCACCCAGACATTCATTCAACATGGAGAGTGTTATTGCCATCGTTCTTGGGTAAATGGTAGGTTTTCCCATTTAACTGCAAATTTAATTTAACTGTACAATACTATTTCATGAGCAAAAACACATGCTCAATTATCTGCTCTGAGGCAAGAATGTTCAGTAGTATGGAAGACGTGAAGGATCCGGGGCATGCCAGATTCTAATTGCGATCGATGGGATTTTGTTGGTCATAGACTTGAATGGGACCAAAATGCAGTTGACACTCCGAACATTCTGCCATTATAAATGTGTATCCAAGATGCATTGACACTAATTATGATAATAAACTACTGTAAGTTCACTACTTAAGGGTTCTTTGAGAAGGGTTCTTTCCAGGTCATTGTAAGCAATCTAACAATAACAAGTTGTCTTTCAATCGGACAGTGTTTGAACAGAATTCAGCTCTCAACGGGCTTGGAAAACATTTGGGTTAGTGAGTATGCCCGACCAGTTCATCATCTGGGGCTCATCAAGGCTTGCTTTGGGAATTATCATCATTTCATGGGCATTTCATGGGCATTATCCAGGTAATGAAACTGCGATGCCCGATAGTTTCTTATTTTTTTTTCTGCAGAAAATTATGTTGGAACTGCTTGTGTTCCACCTAAATGAAATCTCCCTTACATAGATCATGTCTTGATTTTCTTTCACTTGATTTTATATTTGTGATGTCAACTGGAAGGTACAGGAATTCAAAATATATAATTTAAGAAAACTCAAATCACCAAATGCTAATAGTCGAATGAAAAAGAAATTCCCTGCCAATTGAAAAGCATTGTTCGGTAATACACACATTTAATGACGGGAAAGCACAGATGCAGGCATATACAGATTCTCTGAGAATTCTCTTATTGCTGGACTTAGAATGGAAATAATGAACACAAGAATCTATTTACCCACTGAGAACTTGTAGAGCATTATTTGTTCTATTCTCTTATTGCTGGACTGGAGTTACAATGGGAAAAGACCAAAAAAAGGAAAGATGTCATATGCGAACTTTATCCAGTGAGAACCTGTAGAGCACTGTCTGCCTGTAGCTGTGGCCGGGTTGGACAATGACAGAGGGGAAATTAGGCTGATTCACTGCATTGGGGAAACCCTGAATCTCGAAGCATAGTGTTGTGTGTGGCTTGTACAGGAAGCCCCCTTTGCCCACAGTGTATTTGAGATTATTACTGGTATAGAACTGCATCCCTGGAGCAGTGGACCACACCTCCATCACCCTACGACTCCAAGGATCCTTCATCCTCGCAGCAATCCTCAGTCCATTCTTCAACTTGGGGCCGTCCAGAACATATTTGTTATCAAACCTAGGGGGCCTCTGCCTACTCTTCACTTTATTACTTCTGGTGCCAACAATCGTCAGTTCCCTCCACAGGCAATATCTGGCCTGTTGGAATCAGATGATCATCTGTGGGAGTATAATGTGAAGCCCATATTTTGACAGATTTGTCCAGTATATCCCTACTGTTGTTATGCCCTGCAAGGTTCCAGTAAGCATGAGTGGTTAAGCTCACAGACGTAGCTTTTTTCCTCGGAATTGCCTCATAATCAAGTCTCCATCTAGGAGGAGAGCAAGATGGAGGAGGTAGAGTAAGTCTTTGACTCCAGACGCAAACGAATTTTGTGAGAGATTTCGGGAGGGTTAACTTTTGTAAGATTTTCTTTGATTTTTAGTTTGGTAGTTTGGCGTTTACCTGCGCGTGTGTAGCTGTATTTTGTATTGTAATATCCATTTCAAAAAATGAAACTTCTTATTCTCTAAATCGATGGAGCAGATCACTGATCTTTATTTTTGTTTAGATGACATTTTTATTGGTATGGCTAAAAGAATAGTTAGGTGTTGGACATGTTGTATATTGTAACATATTGTAAGCTAGTTTTTAACATGGGCTAACTGTTTTACAAGAAATTTCTATCTCCAAATTTAACCAAGCATCAAATAAAATTTTTCGACTCATCATTTGAAAATTTAAAAATAAAAATACTATAAATTGATTAAGATGTAATAATATCATGATACAATCCATCGTTTATTTATAATCAGGATGTGATATTGCGCTGAATGAGTCTACTCTTTAATTCTCATTAAAGAGTTAATGGTTAATATCTCTGCCCATTTTGTTGATAATAATAATAATGAGATATAGTGCTGGGTCCAATGGTTAAATCTGGTTGGGTCTAATGGTTGGGTTTAATGGTTAAATCTGGTTAAGTCTATTTTAGGCTTAGTGTCTTACTTTGAGTATTAATGAAAAATGAATTAACGTCTGTCTTAATGAAAATGAATGAAGTTTATTTAGGCTTAATGTCTTATTTAGAGAAAAGTGGAGAAAAATGTAAGCCTATTTAGGTTGAGTGTCTTACTTAAGTCTTAATGAAAATGAATGAACGTCTTTAATAAGTCTTAATGAAAATGAATGAATGAACGTCTTAAAGAAAATGAAGTTTATTTAGGCTTAATGTCTTACTTGGTCGGTTTTAGAGGAAAATGGTAGTCAGTTTTAGAGGAAAATGGAAAGGAAAATGAAGTTTATTTAGGCTTAATCTCTTAATCATCTTAGAGAGGAAAATGGTCCTCAGTTTTAGAGGAAAATGGAAAGGAAAATGCAGTTTACTTAGGCTTAATGTCTTAGTCATCTTAGAGAAAAATGGAAAAAATGGAAAGGAAATGGATCAATGTCTTATTTAATGAAAATGAAATGATTTTTGGGTGTTAAATGGAAAGGAAATGGATGAATGTCTTATTTAATGAAAATGAAATGATTTTTTTATTTTGATAAAATTGGGTGTTTTGGTGCTGAATTTATTTATGCATGAAAAATTTATTTTAAATAGTGAAAAATCACAATTTTATGTTATTTGGTTTTAAATTGTATAGTGAAAAGGTTAGAAGATGGTTTCCATCATCCATGTTTCTCATGACACCACACATGGAAGAGATCTAACATTTTCTAAAAAAAAGTCTTCCATACACTACTTGAAGAATTCAAGGGCCATTCTATTTTCCACCTATTTTTCTATAGGAATATTACTTTGCACTTGAAAAAGGAAATTCCATCAATGAATATTTAATACATTCACCACCAACCCTAAACAACATAGGAGACAACACATTTCAATATTCCTTCACACCCTATGCCTTACGGCGTTTCCTTTGCAACATTAAGTGCAAATACTAGTTTTAAATATATTGCTATTAGTGTGAGGGGAGCATGATTTCTATAGTGATTATTTATTCAGGGTTTCTGGTGCTATTAGTTGATATATTCCCATTACTGTTTGATAGGATCAAACTTCTGTTTTTTATTTCTATTGAAACGAAGAAAGCCTGAGCTAAGGCCCAGCCGTTTATAGTTAACTACATATCTGTCGCTGCCTATAAATTTAACACCAAATTGAATCAGAACCCTTGTTAGTTGTGATGGTTAAATATGACTTGAAATTATAATTATAGTGTTGGAAGTAATGCTTCCATGTAATGTGTGAGTTGTTATGGTGAGTTTTTAGGTGTAAATTTAGAATTAGTCAATTTTCTATGTGTGAGTTGTAATAACTATCTAGATGTGTCGTTGTGATCTAGATATTATAAATATGCAAACCTTGGGATCAATAAAATATATGGTGTTTGGTGTTGTATTTAATTTATCTCTATGCTCTCTCCAAATTTTTAACTTGGTATCAGAGCTAAATATATGGTGCTTGGTGTTGTGTTTAATCTATCTCTGCTCTTTCTTCAGATTTTTAACTTGGTATCAGAACCAGAACTTGTTCTGTCTTGATTCCCTTACGAGACACCTCAGAAAGATGTGAGAGTTATGAGAGCTAATCCTCTCTATATAGATTAATTAGTGTTTGATTTCCATGTTTGTACTTAGATTTGTATATAGATTAGTTAGTGTTTGATTTCCATGTTTGTACTTAGATTTATTTTTGTGGGTAGATTTCGAATCCAATCCAGATTGTTGGGCGTGACTGTGGATCCGGAGTGTGAAATCGCTGTCCTTGCTTGTTGGGCTTGACTGTGCAACCGAAGTGTG
Organism: Pinus taeda; assembly: GCA_000404065.3. NCBI lineage: Eukaryota > Viridiplantae > Streptophyta > Pinopsida > Pinales > Pinaceae > Pinus > Pinus taeda. The sequence goes on along the minus strand of APFE030900710.1, from coordinate 3,272 downwards.
AAATCGTTTTCAAAATAATACAGTAATCGAAGCAGTGTGCTGTGATTTTCTTCATTGCTATTAAAATACGCCCACAAGTTGATTTCTGGGCACGAAAACGTTTGCGTAAGGAGTTCCACAAAGCCACATTGGAAGCAAGGTAGCTGAGCCGTGTGAATTCCACTCTATGTTCTAAGATCTGTAATTTTTTTGGAGTCCATGTGCATTGCTGGTGAAAATTTGCCCACGGCCTCGACCAAATAGAGGGTTTAGAATATTTATGTACTTCATCTTAATCGCAGTTTAGACTATTTGTGGGCACAATGGAATTCGAAGTCTCCCACTATCTCTGCAATGAAGGCATCTGAGATGAGCGAGATGAGCGAGCATGATAAAACAGTATCATTAATCTCTAGCTCATCATCGACAGCATTAGACTCCGGGATTTCAGCGGCGATCGCTTCTTAGTCGGATGAGAAGAATACGAACCCTCCCGAACTGTTTGAAGTCCCTCTATTATCATATATTGGAGGAATTCCATGATTTTTAATGACATCTGTCAGCTGCGGAAGCCGCGGCGAAGAATGTTCCTATGTGCTCAAGTTTGTTCTCGGTCAGTGCATCACGGAGTTTAGATGAGAGATCCTACTGTCGTTCTACAAAATATTTAGTAAAATCAACTTTCCATAGTAGCTCCAGCTGTTGCATTTGTGTAGTATGGTGCCCGCCGTCAGGAAAGATAGGCACAAACGGAAACGTTAAAAAATACTGGTCACGAACTTGCCTATGGATTTCTTGGTTATGGATTTGCTTTTCCGGTGAGGTTGGGTCAATGTTATGATAATGGTAAAATAATGGGTTTTAATAGTGATTTGGAAAAAAAATAAAAAATAAAAAATACTGTATTGTTTTTAGTTGTTATATGTGTAAAATTTATATTTAATGTTAGGATAATGGTAAAATAATTGGTTTTAATAGTAATTTGGAAAAGAAAAATATTGTATTGTTTTTTGCCGTTATATATGTAAAATTTATATTTTATAAGGTCAAATTGTAGAATTGTTTGTTGAAGACATTCTCTATTCAGAATGCTATCCTAGATAACTAATGAAGGTTGTAGAGGACGGTGGATTCACATATGGTGGGAGTTCCATAGAATGGTTCTGTATAGAGGTTGTCATGTTGGGCTCTGGGAGGTTGAGCAGCGTAAATTCTACAAAGTTCATCAACGATGGTTAGAGGCCGGTTATGTTTCAAATGGAGGTATCGAGGTGACATTGCGCCTCTGGAAGTTGAGAAGAGTAAATTCTGCAAAGTTCATCTTCTGCAAAGTTCATCAATGATGGTTAGAGGCCGTTACGTTTTAAATGGAGGTCAAGTGATAGGTTGAAGATGTGGTGGTGAAAGAGCCGTGTTTGGGAGATTCTAGAGTGGATGTGATGTGGGTGCTGGTGATGACCATGTCAGACAAATCTGACAAAGATTTATTTATTGCGTTAATGTGGATTTTTTATATTTTCTACATGTAAGCATTAAGGAGTACGTTGGAAGTAATGCTTCCACATAATATGTGAGTTGTCATTGTGAGTACCTAGGTGTCAATCTACAATTAGTCAATTTACTATGTGTGAGTTGTAATAGCTATCTAGATGTGTTTTTGTGATATACTATCAATATGTAATATGTAACCATTGAAATCAATAAAATATATGGTATTTGGTGTTGTGTGTTTAATCGATCTCTATGCACTGTCTTCAAATTTTTAACACCAAATTCTGTAAACAATAAGTATTACCATTATTTATCTTACTACCAATACGAATATCTCTCTTAATAAATCTCTCTCTTAATATCTTCATATATATTGGTATTATTTATCTCTCTGCTCTCTCTTCAGATTCTGGTGTTGTGTCACTGATATTGAAATAGGATTCATCTACACATTCCAAACGATGTCCGAATTAAGTGTCACAATCTGTGGAGTGATTATTTATATAGGTTTCCTGTTGTTATTATTATTTAATATATTGTTATATTTTTAAATATATTGCTATTAGTGTTTGAGGGGGTCACGATTTCTATAGTGATTATTTATTCAGGTTTTCTGTTGTTATTAGTTGATATATTCCTATTACTGTTTGATATGATCAAACTTCTGTTTTTTATTTCTATAGTAACAAAGAAAGTCTGAGCTAAGGCCCAGCAGTTTATAGTTCACTACACATCTGTCGCTGCCTATAAATTTAACACCAAATTGAATAAGAACCCTTGTTCGGTGTGATGATTCAATATGACTTGGAATTATAACTACAGATGCAGATCCAAAACGTACAAGGATAGTTGTTCAGATGCAGATCCAAAACGAATAAGAATAATTGTTCAGCAAAGAAGTGATAAAGAGAAGAGTACCAATGGGAAATTAAAAACGGTAAACTCAAAAGCCCAACTTTGCATTTGATCTAGGATTCATCTACACATTCCAAACAACGTCCAGTGTCCCAATCTATACCTTTTTCGCAGGAAGATATTGGTGCAAAGTGAACGTGATAGGAAAACAATTAGAACACGCCATGTAAATTCAGTAGGTCAAAAGACAGTGAAGATAGTCGTGTAACACCAACCAATCAAAGGACAATCACAGACAGCTCTTGGGTGCCAATAAATCAGAAAACTGTTACACCCAGATATTCGATATAGATAAATCAGAAACCCACTTTAAAAAATGATGCATTATCTCATGGCGTATTCTTTATTCTAGACGAATGATAGTCTTACGTTTCTTTTCGTCTTAAGACACTCAGATGGCCCTCGAAAATCTTCAGTTGGTAGCAAGCCATAGTGGTCGGGTTTTATCGATAAAATCCATCACGTCGTTCTTATAGATCAAGAGCGAGTCTTTCAACAAAAAATATTTGAAGGCACGTTCAGACTGCGAGAAACTCCCAAACATTCCTACAATGGGAACTATTGACTGCATTGGTATGCTAGCGATTCCTCGCCAAAGTTATTGTCACATGGTCGTGAAAAATAGTCAATAACGTATTAACGACGTGGATTCAATGAATAATAAAGGCATCGCCATGAGTTTTTCTTCCTGAGAATCACAACCTTTAATGTAAATATTTTTTTTACTATTGTTAGTAGTGTTTTTATCAAAATGAGCTTGTTTGAAAGTGTTTTTATTAAAACGAGGTTGTTTGAAAGATTTATTGAGCTGAAAGATTCATTTTACAGCTGAGTTTGAAAGTTATATGTATGTTACTCAATTTTAAAATAAAAATAATTTTTTCTCT
>APFE030900704.1:2740-16657 GCA_000404065.3 Pinus taeda | reverse complement strand
AGATTAGTCCATAGCTATGACTGCCTATGTTATTGAAACTGCGGCAGCTATGTATGCCTAAGTACTGGTAGCCAATATCTAAGCCATGGAAGCAATAAGTACAACCAAAGCCAACATTGTCAAAGATTTCAGCAGCAAACCACTATCATATCATTTTAGCAACAATCATTCAAGTAGTGAAAGAGAAAGAATCCATATGGAAGTAAATCAAATTGATCCATGGAAAAACCCATTGATCAGTAGTGACTAGTGCTTGTTGATCTGAATTGTTGGCATCACTACTACCTAAGTGGCTCTTCATTATTGGGTTTTAAGGGTGTGTAAAGAAGTTACAACTTAGAAATGAAGTTAGATCCGACTTGGAATATATAGCTCACCGAGTTGTGCTCTCTCACTGGTTCATATGAGATAGGACCTAAGTCATCTGTTTCCACGATTTAGGCTGGTTGAATGACCAATTAGCATCATTGATGCTCAAGCATGCATCTTCGGCCTTAAACCTCATCTTCAAGCCTTTTCAATTTACTATCCCCCCTTTGTTATTGCTTGATCCCATTCCTATTCCAATACTCTAGAGATCTTGCTCTTCCCAACTTGGGTTCCATACAACCTCGGGCTCTTAGTAGACCTATGATCATACCAATTACCAGGTTTTGCAAGTAGTTTCACTATCTACATTGTTGAATTCATTTGAGAGTCTCAAGCTCTGATGTTCTTTTCTTCCCCTTTGCATCCATAGCCTATTGAACTATTGATTCTCTGTGTTTGAATGTTGCAAGTCATATTGAGCCATTGTGACATCAAGCTACCTTTCTTGCTTTGTGCTTCTAAGACCGAGAATTTGATGATCACTACAGATTGTCGCAATTCTAGGTTCTATAGGCAGCCAATGTAAAAGTTTGCACCATTCTATTGGGACGTGTCCTTTAGAATAGAACCGAGTTGCCACATCAAAGGTTGTCAAGTTGCCATATTTAAGGCATTTCCCCATAAGCTAAGACCAGATTTGTGAAGTGAGAAATTATTTCCATCAAATTTGTCGATTTCCCATTATAAGTCTATATGAGAAACTTAGTGAGCTACAATAAACTTATATGGTTTCTCATGGTATCATCTATCACTGGTTTTTGAAACTCTAATTGTAACTGAATAATGCCCTATATTGTCGTTGTTCCATGCTTGTTAGTTAGAGTACAATGGAGGTCAATGCATATCTTACTATAAGATGCAAGGAACAATATTTCTCATGCTTTCAGTTGAGATCATGCTGAAATGGGTGGTCTAGCTATTGGAACAATTGTCCAGAGCAAAGCACCCCTGGCTTTCCAATCCGTGAAATCTGCAAAGAAGCTATTATCAATGTATTGCTGACCAACCGAGTAGACCACGCTTTTTGACCAACCTATCAATTATGGTGGCTGGATTCGTCTCCCTATTGGTCAAAACATGAGATAGCTACTCCCAAAAAGTGATATTCGACTAAAAGGGATAAATCAGCCAACATAAAGAGATTTATCATTTAACGATTTTGTTCCCTTGGAAAAATTGCACGAATTCTTATTAATGATCCACTCTATGATTCGGAAACAAAAAACAAACTTAAATCGGTCTTTTTCTGGGATCACCAATTGGGAAGTGCATTTCATTTGTCGCTAATGAAAAGCAAGAACCGACCTTAAACCAATCCATCCGAGTTCAAATAAATTCCATAAACTAATTCTTGGTAGTTTTTGGTAGATTACTTCTATTTCCATTCCATGTTTTGCCCAATCTATCACATGGGAAATAGAACATGGCTCTCACATGGAAAGCAACTGGATCAAAATATTAGACAAGGACTTACCCAAGCGAGTACACTTTTGTGGTCTCTTCCGTCTCGGGGTTGATCTCCAAAACCCTATCACTAGTGTGGAGAGTTACCGCCCACTGAGGCTGTCACCCGAAGGAGCCATTTTTCATGGGTTTGGGATAGGCATTCTTAGGTAGTGGATAGGGTGATCCGATGCTTAAAGGGAATAGAGGAGGGATAAAAACACGAGTATAAGGCTATTGTAATCAACGGAATCGACTAAATTAGTAGAGTTATGATTATACGAGCATTTTCTAGGAAGAAACCTTGCCCTAGGAAGGACAGGCAGCTTCGTACCTTACGCTTTTTTATTACATACCCTGTACTTGTAAAATAAGCCCTTGTAAATGAAATATAGTAAACTATAACTTTGTCACTTGTTAAGCATGCCCCTGTAAATAAAATATCCTGGATATACTTCTTAAGCTATTGATGGTGTTATAGTAGCTTTAGTGTTATTGCAGCTTACTCCTTTCCTATTGGATCTACTTCTGTTTCACCTGCTAAACAATCAACCGAAACAACAGCTCGATTACAAATGTCGGGCTCTTGATACAGAGGACCAGCGAAATCTTTCTATCAGCCACGCAACACCAAAATTTTATCCATAGGCATTACCAGTCGTGGTATAACAGCAGACCTAATTAGCGGCAACCATCGTGGAATAGGCATTAGTATGTCGGATGTATGTAGTAGCAACTTAGTCATATAATAGGCATCATTAATGGGAGAGCAGTGTCATTAACAACTTAATATCGATGCATCGACGTTAGTATTAACAACTTAATCTAGCTAGGTCCAACGACCAAAACTGAAACTCTTCTGGGTTTTCTCCCAGTTATTCTCCCTACTGCGTTATCCCATGGTAGTGGGCTATTCCCCTATAGTAATGGGCTATCTTCCTGTTAGAGTGCTGCTCCTAATAGGGGTGGGTTTTGCTCCTGCTTCTTTGGAACACGCTGTCAATGTGCATAAAGTCGAACAGCTTAGGATATGTAAAAGGTCGAACAGGGTAAGCTTAAAGGGAATGTGTAAAGGTTGAAACAGGGCCAAATGTTGGGTTTAATGTTGGATGCCTTGGAAGAGTACTAGTGGTGCTTTAACTACTCGTGCAACTGCTCCTGCTTGCTCTATTGCTAGCTTTGCTTTTGGGTTTGCCTTTATTCGGTATGCTATTCGACCCACATCTATATATGCTATTGGGTAAGCAATAGAATCGATATATATATATGCTGCTGGGTAAGCAAAAGAATCGATAGAGTAAACATAATCAGGTTTAAATCATAAGGATCGTCTACCAAGGGCAGGGAAGCCAGTACAGGGATGGAACTGCATCAACTACTCGTATTGCTGCTGGTCGTCTTGTTGCTAGATCAACTATTGTAATGACGGCCTCTGTAGGATCTGCTCTCTCCCCTTGCTTCTATATATAATATAGGGGTTGCGGGTAGGGATACTATTAAGGTTTTATCGAATACACCTCACATGTTATAAAGTCTGGTGGCAAGTCATAACATAAAGATTTTGTCTATTGTGTGGAGTTAAGGCGTCGATCATGCCCGAAGACATATTTTAGTTGCAGAGTATAATTAACATAAGCGAAGTCACGAGGTTTTCTGCTTTATCAGCATCAAATGAAATAAGTAAATCAACTTAAACGTCTGAATTCTATTCATTTATTAAATGTGTAAAATAATAATAATAAAGTAACATATCTAATCTTAATTTAATAATATATAACCGCTAATCATAATACAACAGTGTCTATAGAGCACGGTTACAATGGACCATATAGCAAGCCTAATGTTCATATGACCTAAGAAAAAAACTAATTTTCAAAGTTATATATTTCATCAAATAAATAACTGAATTTACAATGCACTAGATAGCAAGGCTAATGTTCATATGGCTTGAGAAAAAACGAAGTTTCACAGAGCTTAGTGAAAGAATTAATCCTATCCCGCAGTGCACTAGATAGCAAGCCTAATGTTCACATGACCTGAGAAAAAACGAAGTTTCACAGAGCTTAGTGAAAGAATTAATCCTATCCCGTAAAAAGGCTTGCGAAGGCCTTGATTTACCAGCGCTTGAGAAAATTTACTTATAAATCTTTTATAAACTTTAAAAAAGTAAAATAGAGAATTGAGATTTAGAAAATGCAACAGAACTTACGTTTCAATTTAATCTAAGATTTTAAGTTTATTTAACTCAACCACCATTTCTTCAGTGAAAAATAATGCCTAGATATTCCTATATGCCTATACCCAAAAATTCAAATTAAATGTATGCTTATAGCCAACGAAATAAAAAACCTATTAAAAAAATTAATTAAAGAAATTAAAATTAATCTAAGATTTTAAGTTTATTTAACTCAACCACCATTTCTTCAGTGAAAAATAATGCCTAGATATTCCTATATGCCTATACCCAAAAATTCAAATTAAATGTATGCTTATAGCCAACGAAATAAAAAACCTATTAAAAAAATTAATTAATGAAATTAAAATTTGAATAATTCTGTAAAATAAATATACATGTTAGTCCTATATATTTTAGAATTCGGTAATTTACGGAAGAAATAACTTCCAGAGTTCTAACACTGGAGATCAAATAAAGTCCAAAGTTGTATGAGCAGTAATCAGATCCAATTATACAGTGAATGACCTAAACGATTTTAATAATGGTAAGATTTAATGTGCGCCAAGGTAATATTTCCATACTCTATTTGGGGTAGCTTAATTGGCAATGGTCGTGGAAATGAAGTCTCATTGAATCGAAAGTCTTGGGAACATGATGAAGATGTAGTCCTACCAAGCTTACAAAAGAAAAATGTAATATCTCTGTAAATAAATCAAATAAGAAATAAACGTATTTGTAATTTGTTTATTGAATTTAAATATTAAAGCAGAGTGTTAGGGGTAGTTTAATTGTTGATAGAAGTGATGTGAATTTATGTAAACTAAGAGATTCAAATTTCAATTCCTCTGTTTTGACCACTTCTGAGAAGAAAATTGTCATGAAACTGACCCAATTACCAATTCCTTTAAATTACAAAATAAAAATCATAAAATTGTTTTTTCATGACATTGAAACTAAATTTATTTAACTTTTTGATGTTTCAGAGATCTGCAGGCTCTCTTTTGATATGAGAGCTTGCAAACCTCTTTTGAGTCCAATAATCCAGAGAGGAATCACACAATGAACCTAACTCTCTATTGCTTTCAAAAGAAATTCAAATCACTCTATCTCATCTGGGTTCTACATTTACTTAACTAAAAAAGTTGCTGCTTTTTTTCAAAGTTTTCTCTCAAATAAATTGACAATTTCCATACAATCTAGTTGGTCTCTAGAAGCTACCTTGGAAAAATATCGCTCCATTGCAAGAGTATTCACTCGGCTCTTTCCACAATATGCTCCCAAAATCGCTGCAAGAAAGAAAGCAATTAATAAACAAAGTACCATGGCCTAGAAATTTTAAAAATAATTAGTGAAAAAAGATTGCACTTGGTATTCATAAAGAAATCAACTAGACATTTAAATGTTGTTTTATAAAAAAGTGAAATCTGAGAGAAGACCATAAATAATCACAAGACCCGAAGTCAGTGCCTTGCAAATATAATTTTGTAAAAGTATTTCTTCAATGCTTTGAACTCACAGCTTTGCCCTCAAAACTGAAGCATAAATTAAAAACAAACAGATAAAGAATCATTAGTGTAGAAACATCTAAAATAACCAATCAATTGAAGCATAAATTAAAAAAAAAACAGATAAAGAATCATTAGTGCAGAAACATCTAAAATAACCAATCAATTGTTGAAAACCAATACAGGAGAAATTAGAGATTCCAATTTCTCGAAACTACAACTTACATTTCCCTCATCTCGTCCAATCATCCGAAGAGAAATAGAGATTGTATCGGCTGATTTGGTTCACGAAATAAAACTTTTTCTTCTATGTTCTGCCCTAACTCGCCCTTGATGGATAATTTACACACAAACCACATAAAAACAATGCTAACATATACAACCCAAACATACACAAAGAACACCATATAAATAGTTAGAAACAAAATCGCTAAAAGCAATAAATAAATTTAAAAAACAAGCACTGTATCCTACAAATTTTGAAAATAATTAATAAACCAAAAATACAGATTGCAATTGTTCTGAGTAAAAATATAAAATGGACTGAACACCACAAATAATCACAAACCTATAGAAAGGTACCTTGCAAATATGGCTTTGTAGAAATATTCACCACTCTGCTCCCATCCCTCTTCCCTCAAAGTTGCTTTGAACCAAGAAATTAAAAGCAAAAAAACAAAGAGCCATTAGAACAAAAACATCTCAAATAATCAATGAATTATTGAAAACCAAAACTAGAAAAATTAGAGATTCTTATTGCTGTTAATATAAAGAAACTACATTGTAGATTTCTCTCACTTCTTCCATCCATCTAGAAGAGGAATGGAAATGGTGTCGGCCAGTTTGGTTCATCGAAATAAATTTGTCTCTCTGCTCTGCACTAATTCGCCCCACGGTGGTTAGTTTACACACACATAATCACAACACACACACACACAGAAAACCATACAATAGATAGAAACAAAGTTGTTGCAAGCAAAAAAAAAATAACAAATAAACACTATAGCTTGGAAATTTTGAAATAATTAATAAATCAAAAACATATTGCAATGGTTACTCATAAAGAAATCAAATCAGCATTTACTTAAAAAATCAAATCTGCAGAAGACCACTAATAATCACACAGGTAGGTACCTTGCAATATGACTTTGTAACAATATTCACTTGGGACGTTATACCCAATGTAAGAAATTAAAAACAAACAAAAGAACCATTAGTGTTTGAAACATTTAAAAATAACTAATGAATTATTGATATACAGTGCAGATTTCCCTCACCTCATCCATGCGTCCACAAAAGGAATGAAGATTTCAATTTCGTTCAATGAATGAATTTCTTCTTCTACTCTTTGCTTATTCACCTTTGGTGATTAATTTACACCCAGACCAGATATAAACACACCACCAGACCAGATATAAACACACCACTAACACCAAACATACAATGCACAAACGTGAGTTGTAATGAGTCAAGTCAAAGGGTAGTCTGCACTAAAAGAATGTATTCTAATATAGAATGTGTCGGCCTACCCATAGGAATGTATAAATAGAGCGAGGCTGGGATTCTTTCAGTAGAAGGAAGATAAGTTTAGATGGGATCTGAAGTGTATGGATTTCTGAAAGTAATATTGGATCGAAGTCTCTAAGTTGGAGTTGCGGGTCGTAGTTGTAGAAGAGGCTCTGCCGCTATGTGCGTAGAGGCCTAGTAGAGGCCGCAGGTGTGTGCGCAGACCCTTGCTGCTATGTGCGCAAGGTAGGAAGTGGATTGTAATAGGGAAAGCAGTAATAAAGATAAGTTGGTTTCAGAATATTGCGTATCAGTTTCTATATTCTAGTTTATGCATCTGTTATGGTTTATGATTGCGCGCGTATCTGTTTATGTTAATTGATAACTAAAAATATTGAATCTATTTATCTTAATTCAAGATCTATAATAATACTAAGCACAGAAAGGGTAAAGAGCATTCATGCTCGTCCTTCAAGCCGCGCGAAGGTAGTTGCTCTCAGCAGACAGCTGTGAGAAAGTAGCGTAGCGCGAGGGACCGATTCGTGAACTTTCCTGACCTCATCAAGACATCCCTAGGGTGCAGAAACCTGGTTCTAACGCCCTCCCATACTACCTCGGGTGAGACCTCAATCCGCGCTCCACGCACTGTTGCCGAAAAGGCCGATAGTGTCGAGATTTGTTTAGCTAAACATTTCTGAACCTAGGTCAAGCCTCTTCAAGCCAACAAATTACATAAGAAAACAGAGGGCAATCAGAAAATTGCATAGAGAGCATTCAGCCCATACATCCGGAGAAAGAATTTAGATTTGAAAATGACCTGACCTCTGCAGAATCCAATCAGGCTCCTAATAGCATTCATCCTTTCACAGTCGATCTGCTTCCCCATTTTGGCTCCTATATATATGGGAAATAGATATGTAGTTGAACTCTGATCAATTGCATCCATAGCTTATTGAACTAGTGATTCTATGTGTTTGGATGTTGCAAGCCATTCTGGGTAACCGGGACGTCAAGCTACCTTTCTTGCTTTGTGCTTCTAAGACCGGGAATTTGATGATTGGTACAGATGGGTGCAATTCTAGTTGTTGTAGGTAGCCAATGTCGAGGTTTGCGTCATTTTGGTGGGGCGTGTGCTTCAGAATAGAAACAAGTTGCCGTGTGGGAGATGGAAGGTAGCCTCGATTAAATCTTCATGCTATCGGGCAGGCCTACGCTGAAAAGAACAATACCGCATCCCTGATAGCTGCTCAAGATTTAAACAGCCAGGGGGCACAACTGCTCTTCCGCGAGAATCCTACGGAATCTGCACCTGCAATTGTCTTTCCGCCTCCTTTTGGGATTAGTGATTGTTTTCCTCTTATAAGCTGTTAATTCAATGAGATGAACAGGTTCGCATATGCATAAATTGCTAAGGCATAACGCGGCCTGTATTTTGTCATTGTGTGCTTTGAGTGACGCAGCCCGTTGGAACTACAAGAGGGATGATAAAATTAATCTATAGAGGACGCATCATTCGCATCGGGACCGTATGAATTCTGCGTGATTGACTTCCAGTTCCCCCACTTTCATCACTTGAATCGCCAATAATTACAATTCCAGTCTATTGATTCGCAGGGGAAATGCACAAATGGTAATTTAGACCACCCTTAACCCGATGATTATCGTATTTGGTTCCTATAATATCTGGAAGAAACACAGGTGCATAAACTATGAACTCTACGAACTACACGATCTATTGCAGAGAGAATCATAATGGACCTCCTTCCCATAGACTTCGGTGTCGGTATCCATCCCCTGCACATGGACATCCATCCATCCATCAAAGACTCGTATATTTAACCCAATAGCTCCTTAGAAATGCCGGAGATGGTCTTACAATCTATAGTATAAGTCATCAGTCTCTGTTTATGCTCGATTTCTTCATAAGCTAAGGCCAGATTTGCAAAGTGAGAAATTGTTTCCTTCAAATTTGTCAATTTCCCGTTGTAAGTCTGTACGAGAAATTTAGTAAACTGTAGTAAACTTATGGGTTCTCATGGGATCAATTACTCACTGGTTTTTGAAACTCTAATTGTAACTGAATAATGCCCTATACTATCGCTGTCCAGTGCTTGTTGGTCAGAGGAGCTCTATGGAGGTCAATTCATATATCACTGTAAGATGCAGGGACCGATATTTGCCTATTGGGATCATGCTGAAATGGGTGGCATAACTATTTGAAAAAATGCAATCTGCAAAAAAGGTATTATCAATGTAGTGCTTACCAATAGAGCAGACCAGGTTTTTCACCAACCGATAAATTATAGGCGCTAGGTTCCTCTGTTGGTCAACACATGTGATAGCTACTCCCAAGAAGTGATGTTCAACTGAAAGGGATAAAAAAATTGATCATTCGACGGTTTTGTTCCATTGGAAAATGGCACGAATTCTTATTAATGATACACTCTACGATTCGGTCATTTTCTGGGATCATCGATATGGGAAATGCAATCGAAATGGCCATCTGGCTGTAATCGAAAATTTAGTTTTAGCATTTTGGGCGTCACAACCCAGACGCGTTAACTAAAGCTTTTATTGGCATAAAACTGCATTTCAGCACAGCTTTATTGAACGGGGCTAGGGGATCCTATTTCTGAGATAGGGGACAAGGATCGCTCAGAACACATACATGTTGAAGTGCCAAGAAGACATAGACTCCGCGAGCGAAATTGATCGGGGAGACCGAAATTTCAATTTATAATGCGAAGGGAAAGCTGCTAGAAAAACCTGATCGTATCTTGATAAAAATGCCCCCTACTCTCACAAGAAGGCAGGTTCAATCCTGCTCGTCTCAGCCCCCAATCGAACATTGCCTAATCCCGATCCTAGTTCTGAGAGTTGCACGATATCACATATATTAATCTTTCTTCTTGCGAATTCGACTGGTCAATTATAAAATTTCTCTTCCACCAGTCCTGCGCCTACTAAAGTCACTATGCTTCAATTTGTGAGTGGAGATTCACCAAAACAGAACCTGGCTGCTCAGCATTATGCCATTTCATTTCCCCAGTCTAACCATGTAATTCGTTTCTAGAAGACTCGACATTCATAGTTTGGAGCAGACCACTCTTTCTGATCCGGTACGTCCCACTCCGATCCAATAACTCACAGCGTGTCTCTCCCGCTAAGGACAGTCATTCAGAAGGAAAGATCGGATGCGTTCGTCAGGGGTTAGCATTTGTCAAAATTTTAACCCAAAGGAACCACTTATATTTCACCCTTTTTATAATTCACTGCAAGAATGATCTAAACGACCTTAGGAGCACATTTGTAGACCAATCCTAATTTACGAAATTGATTTTACTTTATTTTTACGGATAAATTGTTTGAATTTAAAAATTAGACCAGCGTCAATCAGAGGCGTGCAGACCCTTTCTTGAATTTCAAGACATCGAAACCATGTTTATTTAATTTAACTTTTTGTTTTCTTCAAAGAGCCCGTCGATATCTTTTCACCAGAGAGCCCACAAATCTCTTTTGAGTCTAAGATATCGAAACCAGGTTTTTTTTTCAAAGAGCTTGCCGATCTCTTTTCATCATAAAGCCCCCCGATCTCTGTGGAGTCTAATAATTCAGGTAGGAATCACACAAACCTAAATCCACCTATTCTAGATCTACCTATTGGTTGTAGAAATAATTCAAATTATTCTACTTATTTTTTATCACAATTCTTATATTTACTTAATTAGAAATTAAAAGAGCCGTTATTTTTTATCACAATTCTTATATTTACTTAATTAGAAATTAAAAGAGCCGTTGCTTTTTTTCATGTTCAAGATTTCTTTTATATATAAATTGATAATTGTTACACCATAGATTGATAATTATTACACCATAGAGTAAGTATCTAGAAACTACCGTCAAAAAATATTACTCCATTGCAACAATGTTCATTTGGCCCTTTCCACATGGTCCTCTACACACTCTATATACTCCGGAAGTTCCTGAAAGCAAGAAATTAACAAACAAAGCATCATAGTCTATAAATTTTGAAATAACTAAGTAACTAAAAATTGCAATAAAAACAAATAAATCAAATGGACATTGCAATTGTTGAAATTAACAAACAAAGCATCATAGTCTATAAATTTTGAAATAACTAAGTAACCAAAAATTGCAATAAAAATTAATAAATCAAATGGACATTGCAATTGTTGTTCATAAAAATTCAAATCAACAATAGACTACACATAAGCACAACTGTAGAGGTAGGTACTTTGCAAATATGACTTTGAAGTATTCACTCAATCAATGCTTTGCATCCAGTTTCTGCCCTCAAAGTTGAAGTAAGAAATTAAAAACAAATATATAGTCATTAGTGCTCAAAACATTTAAAAATATCCACTAAATTACTAAAATCAAAATTAAAGAAATTAGAAATTCCAATTACGGCTAATATAAAGAAATTAGAGCGCATTTAGAAATTAGAGCGCAGATTTTCCTCACCTTATCCATCCAAAAGAAGAATGGAGATTGTATCGGTCAATTAGAATCAACAAAATAAAACTTCCATTCTCTGCTCTTCACTGAGTCACAAATAACCATACACACATCAAAAATAAAAACCAAAGCAATTTGATCACTCCACACATTCAATCAGAACACACCACACACCAGACTAGCACCGCCTTGAGGAAAAATCAAAATAAACTTAATCAAATTGGTCCCTCACTTTGTCACTTATATACATTGCGCCATCCCAATGTCACTTTCAAAAAATGTTACTCTATAAATTAGATTAACTTTCTTGGTTTTGAAGTCACAAATCATTTCACATGTGAGCTTTAAAATCTCAATTAACTGAAGATTAGGATCTCCAATCCTTTGAATATCTTTTATTATTGTAGCAAAAAATTACTTCCAAATTCGTGTTATAAAATTTGGGTAATTAATTTTTTTAATTATTATTTTAATTAAAAAATAAATAATAATATTTTTTTATTAATACATGATATGGACATTAAAAATAGTTCCAGTGAATGAAATGTAATGCAAATTCATTTCTAGAGCGACATTGACATCTTTAATTTTTTGAAGATCTAAAATATTTAATAACAAAAGTATTAAGAAAAATTGTGAACCATAACCACTTTACGAAGTTATGTGATATCCTTTACATTCTATGACATGTTTTTCATAGAAAACTTTCAACATAAAATCCATCTCCTCACCATTCCTACCAATTATAATCTATTAAGAGTTCATCATTAAAAAAATTCCTTTTTTCAAGTGCATAGGTCCCTCTTTCATGAAGGGTATTTTTCCTAGGTTATCTCTAATCATGATTAAGCTCATTAATGGCTTCCCTGTCTAACCTTAAGAGAGGACACTGGTCCCCATGACCATTCCATCGGAGGAGGAACAACCTAAAAAAGTACAAGAAGTTTCTTTGGGATTCATAGGATCTCATTAGCCTCTTGTTTTTCCTAAGAAAATTTGTTGTTCATTTGGATCTCTCAAATAATATTTTTCAAAGGAACAACCTAAAAAAGTACAAGAAGTTCTTTGGGATTCATAGGACCTCTTGCTTTTTCTAAGAAACTCTGTTGTTCATTTGGATCTCTCAAATAATATTTTTCAAAAATGAAATTTATTCAAAACATATATTCATTATTAAATTATCATTATGTAAAATTTATGTAAATTTTGTTAAAATCTTGTAAAATATTTTAATATATTAATTAAATTGTTATTATTTTTATTCCATAATATATATTTAAATTTTTTTATACTTAATCAAAGTTACTGATTGCTAATAATTTAATTAGCTTTCTCCCATGGTCAAGTATACAGAATCAGAGGCGTTAACTAAAACTTCGATTTGCACAAACCTGCATTCTAGCACGACTCTATTGAACGGGGCGAATAGGGGACAAGGATCCTTCTAAACAAATAAATATTAAAGTGCCAAGAACACTGGACACTTCTAAATATTAAAGAGAGTTGTCTATAATGTGACTTTTTGGAGATTTCGGTGACAGAATTTGGCGGAAGAAAGGAGGTTAAATCTTAATTTTTAGCAGTTAAAATGGTTTTTTAACCACATATTTGGATTCAGCACCCTAAAAAACCCATGGGATCCTTTGATTGTGCAGAAACTAGCTATCAAACTTGGGATTCCAATAAATTGCTGCCGAATTTTGACCGAAAAAATCCGCCAGAAAAGCTTTCAAAAAATCTCATTATAGACAACTGCATATTAAAGTGCCAAGAACACTGGACACCTCTTCTGAATAGCGTTTCCAACTCTAAACAAATAAATATTAAAGTGCGAAGAACATATGAACGCCTCGTTTCCAACTCTGGGAGAGAAATTGCTGCGGGAGACTGTAAATTTCAATATATAATGCGATGGGAATGCTGCTAGAAATACCTGGTCTTATGTTGATAAAAGTGCTCCGTACACTCAAGATCTTGCTCGTCTCAGCCAACGGAGAACAAACCAAGTTCAATAGAACTTGGTGAAATAACCCAGTTCAATATAACTTGGTGAAATTTTTTCTATTACGGAAGTCAAAATCCTACCACGTAAAACGTCTCACGAAGGACTTATTCATCGGCTAGAGAAAATTTACTTATAATAAACAATTGAGGTTTAGAAAAGGAAGCAGTAACTTGAGATTTCAAGTTTAATCTAACTCAACGTAAAAGAGAATGTCCGTATAATGATATGCATGTACCAAAATACTATAAATATTTCTTTATTTTCTTTTACTTATATATTATAGGTTTAGAAAAATTTTAAGTTTAATCTAGTTCAACCTAAAAGAGAATGTCTATATAATAATAGGCCTAAACCAAACTACTATATATAAATAAAAATAAATTTAAATAAAAAATTTACTTAGCATAAAAGAGAATGTCCATATAATGATATGC
>APFE030900703.1:69185-115620 GCA_000404065.3 Pinus taeda | reverse complement strand
TGAGAACTTGAGCGCCGAGAGCCAGAAAGTTTGAGAGCTTCAGAGCCATAGGGCTGAGTAGAGGTAGAGCCACCAGAGGTTGGAGGTAGAGCCAGACAGATAGAGCCAGATAGCTAAGAAAGCTAGAGCCAGATGAGCTAGAGAGATAAGAGCCAGAGCTAGTTAGCTAAAGAGCCAGAGCCGCAGAGCCAGAGAGCTCAAACAGACTTCTAAGAGCCATGGGCTGTAATGAAGTTCAGAACACCAAAAAGATCAAATGATCAAGCTATTGCTGATGTCCAGAGTGTGCTAAAGACAAAAGAAGGAGTTCCAGAGGTTAAGAGAGTTCTGAGGGAGTTGGTGCAAGCTAGAGCTCAAGATAGCTCAGAGCACTAATTGAAGGAGCCTAGTCCAGAGAAGCCTAGATCTGTCTGCAGAGTAAGGACAACCAGGGGTAAGATGGTATTCTAAACCCATAGGTTCAGTTTTAAACCAATGGAGTTGAGTGTGGAACTTGTAAAAGAAATATTACCATAATCTCAGAGAGCCTAGTCGAGTTGACTAGAGCTCATGGAGAGGTATCCCAAGAGGTTTGGGTGAACTCCTAATTATATTGTTCTCTTATGTGTTTGCTGATTTGCTGCTTTAGTTATTGTTATGTGTGTTTAAATATCAGCATAAGAAAATATACATAAGCACTTGAACAATCTAAAAACAAACACAAACATACACCTCTTTCAAGCACTTTTAATTCCGCAATTATCAATCATAAGCATTGATCTTGGAATATATAAGCTTTGGAGTGGGAGAGGTTCTTGTAAGCTGACAAGAAGCCTTTAGTTCCCCATTTCAAATCACGACATGTGTTTGTCGTCCGCCTCACAGAATTCAGTTTTCAACATGTGGTTGCCTTCCGCTTTCGTAGGATTTGGGTGTCGACAAAGGGTTTGTCGTCGCAAATGTAGCTTGTGTCGATGATATGCATGTGGTTTTATGTCACATTATGAAAAATGTGTTGTAAAAGGGTTTTCAGAACAAAGTGTGTAAAAGTCTAAAAGACTAAACACTTAACCTAAGTCTAAAAACCCAAACTATGTATTAAAACCCTAAAAATACATCTAAACCTAATCCTAAGTCTAAACCATTACCTAAGTCCTAAACCCTATCGGACATGTTACCAACATAAAACACATAAACCCTAAAACTATGCTCATTACCCTCTCAGCCTATTCAAACTACATTACAAAACTATGGCAGAAAACCTAACATATAACTATGTTCTAAACCCTCTGCCTATTGAAAAAACAATAAAACATTACCAATTCATACCTACAGTCCTAACTGCGGAGGAGACCGTAGCAGAACCATGGCTCATGTGAGCGGCATCAGAGTTAACCATCGCATCAGCGGTAACTGTAGTTCTAAACCGTCAGTCTTGACCACACAGGAGAATACCACGGGTGGTAGTGGTCATGTCAACAGGTGTAAATAGTGGAGGTTACAGTTAATGGTGGCAAAGAAAACTGTGGAGAGAAGTCGTGCCAGTCGCTGCAAGCTATCACATTGAAAACCACCAAAGCTTACCATTACCAGAACTGCCGGATGTGACCTACATCAGTGTCAGTCTATGGTTAGCCTGCAAACTAGTCACATGACAATTGTTTGCTTAGCGTGCCGGTTGTTGACCGCCAGTGGTTTGGAGGGCTAAACTATGTTATTTTGGGTTTTTTTTTTGTTTTTTTGGCATAAATGTAATTCCACCACCATGCAACTTAACACTAAGGTGTCAACTAAGCATAAGACCGAGTATCTACCTATCCAAATCAAACCCATTCATGCATGTCTTAGCCATGGGAGCTTCGAATTTACCTTGTGGGTTTTAAAAGGAATTTTTGTTCACTAAAGTGAGGAGAGAGTGGTTTTGGATTTTGTATGCAGGTTTTGGAGGTCATAGTCATTTTTGTTTTCAGTGTAACAGGAGCATCCAGACTCGGAATTTGGAACCGTGATAGGCGTGGGAAAGATAGTTCAGAGAGCTATCCTTTGATTGTGACTAGAAGTTCCTGAATGCACATTTAGTTTGGTGAAATCTCTGTGTAATTGACCTCATATGTTTCAATCCTAATAAAAAGGTTTCCCATCTTGAAAGCGGACCCGGAGACGTAGTCCATCAGGGATGAACTCCGTAATCAATCTTGTTGTCTGATATCGCTGTGTATTTACTGTTTTCAATACTTTTTTGCATCGTACTTATGTTTTATCATCTGTCGTAAAAGTCTTCTTCTCGAGTAGTTCTCTCGGTTTCCGCACTTTTAGTTAACATTCAATTCATTAATGGCTAATCAATTCTACATTAGTCTTAACATATGATCATTTTAGATCATTACCCCATTGTCAACCATGTCACCTTGAACACTCAGCTCACCACATATGCATGCCATGTCATCGACCCACTTCAGCATCCACGTGGCACTACCTAGTGTTGCCATGTGGCACCCATGCACAATTTTTTTCTTGTTTCATAAAAACTTCAAACAGACATAACTTGTTCATACGACATCAATTTTTGATTATTCAAATGTTGTTGGAAAGATCTCGATGAGATATACGCGACGAGAGAGTTTTCATCAACATTTGAAACAGTAAAAAAATTGAAGAAGTTACCAACAAAACACCAACAGGTAGTCCAAGGTACCGTTTTCCAAATAGGTAAAAGTTCATTTAATTTTTCTTCCTTGAATTTGTTTTATTAGTACTATTTCTGATTTTTTGTGTATATATCATATACAAAGAGACTAATCATCTCTCTCTCTCTCTCGATAGTCTTACATTTTATTGAAAAAAAATGCTAAGTTTTGTAGGTTTCAAGACAATGAAATAAGATCACTATATGCACGAGTGCCTTTTAAAGACCAAGTTTCTTTCAGAAGAGCATGTTAACTCCATGTCAAACTAGATCCATTACACCATTGCTACTAAACAAGGCCTCTCATATACCAATTTTACCATTGCTACTCATTCTAAGCCTACAATCAATCCATAAATTTCTATCTCCCTACTATCAAACCATGATGTCAAAACTCATTTTCCATTTGCAATCTTCATACTTTCCTGCCTCATTTTCACTCACCCTTAACCCAAAAATAAAGTCGTTTAGCTCCCTTACAAAGCTAAGTCACCCCATTTTCCTCTTCCTTTCTGTCAAATAAAACTTGCTTCATAATGCAAATCTTTCATCTATGGTCCTTCAAATTATTATTTTATACTCGTCTTAGATGATGGAGGATTCATTAGGGCCTCCCTTCTAACAAGTCTTGACCCATCAACTCTGACACATCATCTGGGATCAAGACTAGAGATCTTTCAAGTACCTTGATGCTTGCATGCCTTAATGGCAAGTTCTCTTGCCAATAAACAGTGGGAATATATCAATGTCCCATGTTTGTCAAATCTTCTAGGTGACTCAACTACGACACATCTATTTGTACCTAGTAAGATGTACTTAGACATATTGACTCTCATTGACATCAATGGTGAGTAGTCTCGTGTTGGTTAATGGAATTCATTAATGGCCAGTAATCTAACAATTTATTTTCTATGTTCGACATCGACGCATCTATTCACATAGATAAGAATTATCCACTGAGTGGGAATGAAGAAAGAATACATGATTTCAGCATCTTGCAGCAAGACTCAACTCATAATTCAGCAGTCATAGCAATAAAGATTCCAATTTCATATTAGATTCATCCTCTATTCATACAACCAAGAGAAAGAAAAAACAGATCATATTCTTTTACTTCACATTGCATGATTCGGCAGCAGCAGCCACACTCTTCTATATATATAGCTTGTCTAATTTTCAGGTAGGTGAAGGCATGTTGTTTTCTAATCTTTGATCATGTAATTTCTTAAATGATGAAATTGTGATTTTGGAAAATCCCTCATCAGATTTATATTCCCTTTCTCATTTTCCAAAAACTGAAAATCCCTTTAGTTGGGGGGAAGGAATATCAATTCATATTCACATGTCACATTTCATTTCATCCTAACCAACATATTTTTCCCAATCAACTATTATTGCATTTCGATTCCAAAAGTTTATATGTTCTGAAATGATCAATTGATAAGAACATGAAATGGCTGACAACCACTATGGAGCCTTACAAAGGAATTCTCAATGTTTTCAAGTATTTTGATGCAACAAAAATAAGAAAAGTATTGTTACACAAGAAGCAATACTCATAAAATTTTGGTTGTGACACAAGAACCAACCATAAAAATATGTTGCAATCAAATTTCTTTCAAAGTACACTTTGCAAAGAGAATAAAGTTATTAAATGATATGATTATGCAAAGTTAAAAGAGAATTAATACAAATCCAAAGATCATATAGAAGCAAAACATTTCAGGAAGATCAACTTATTATTAAGGGAATCAATCCAAAGTTGCATGAGGACATGCAACATCTTCAATTGGGGGAAATGTTGGGTCTCCAAAATGACATCCTCTTTTACCCTCGTTTTCATCATTTTACCATATTCCATAACTCTTTACCATATTCTGTACCTTCATAACCCTACATTAATAACCATTTTCATGATCATATGGGTTTATCATTATTATTTTTGAAGTCATTTATTTTAATTATTTTAAGAGAATTTATGATTAAATATTAGGAAATTAACATGTTTTCATATATATCTAAACGTGGTATGAGTTTTATGATATTGGAGGCCTATTTGAAGATTCTAGAAGGGTCTTATTTTGCTACTCAACCACAAATTCGAATTTCAATTCCAACTCATGAAGATTTGTGGAATAATTGTAGAAGATTTGGATCATTGACTAAGAACATTCAAAGGAGATGAATCACGGATGTTTTGATATGTGTCTCCTGTCAAAACTAGGAGAGAATTTTGAGAGGATTTGTATCTCATATTTTTAGGTGATTGGTTGTAACCATAAGAGATAAATGTGGATTTAGGAGATATTTTAGGATATATAATTATTGATTAGTTATCTTAATTTTTTGTATAAATAGGATTGCATCCTACATACAAAAAAGTTCCAGATTTCACAGTTTCATCCAAGATGTAATTTGTAAAGTGAGGATAGAGATGAAGAAAGTTGAATCGTTGTAATATCTTTGAGCTTTTTCCCAACTTCATTTTATGGAATGCATATTGTTGCTTTGATTTCCAAGATTTGATAATCCTTCGGTGTGCTTGCTGAGGAGTGGAAGGCCCACATCAACCACAATTTTCACACCTTTTCATTTGTTATGCATATTGGTAACATTGTGTAATTATGTTGTTTCAATTATTTTCATTTTAAGCAAGTGTGATTTTCAATTCAGCAAGTGTGATTTTCATTTTAAGCAAGTTTGGTTTCATTTATGTAAGTTTAGTTTAGTTTCTTTAATGTTTTTTTTATTCATGTTTTTTTGTTAAGGTTGGTTCAATTTCTTTATGTTTGATTTGCATTTGGATTGGATTGGATTGATTTAGTTTTCTTTGTAATTAGTTCAAGTTTCTTGCATTAGAATAATCTATTCTAAGAAATAATCATGTAGTACATATATTACATGTATACCTCATTAGTTAACGAACCCCGTGTTAAAAATTTAATGACATTGATTTAAATCACCCAACAACAATGCCAGAGGGAGCAGCATAATGACAAAGGGAGAAACATATGAAGAAGTTTCCATTTATTTCAAAGGGGGAGAGAATACTAAAAGGGGGAGAGTATTTCCATTAATGACAAAGGGGGAGATTTTGGGGTAAAGATTTCATTGATGTAAATAATATGGAAACCCAAGCTACATTGTTAAAGCATGCCTTAGATGAAACCCCAAGTGCAAACCCTAGGATCCTAAGTGCAAACCCTAAGCGTATTGATGAAACACTAAATGTAGCAGTGTTGAAGTACCCTTGAAGAATAATGAAACCCTAGATGCATATGCTACATGCATGGATGAAACCCTAAGCCCTACATAAATTAATGAAACCCTAATCCCTAAAATATGAATCCCTATAAATAATGTCCTATATGAATTTTCTAAATAAGAAGCCCTAGTTCCTAGCATGACTCTCGCATTATATTAGGAATACCTAATTGTTTCCCTAGCCTTATTGAAGATGCCTAATGTGTAGAAGCTCTGATATAGAAGCCCTAACTAGTCACAAACCATGAAACCCTAAGGGATGTCATAAAAGACACTCCCATGGAAAATTATTTTATGAAAAAAAAAAAAATTCATAATATGGAAACAATTTCATAAGAATACTTTTACACCAGCTTGTAGATGGCTTCAAGCTCTTTCCAATGAGTGCTTACTTTCCCTCCAACTCCATGTCAATGCAGATATTTTTAATTCTTTATGAAATATGTCAAAAATCATCAACATGTGCAAGCCAACTTGAGTAGTCTCATAAGTATCTCTTCAAACATTTTTGTCCCTTTAAAAATAACAAATAAGTATCAATATAAAATTGGGCTACTCATTTTGACCATGAACAAATTAGAGAAAATCAAGCAAAAAAAAAGGATAATTTTGGCTACTTCTAAGGAGAATTTAGTGTTGCTTCTGTGGAAATATTTTGGGCTAATTCATTGTTAATTTTGTGTCATTGTGTGGATAAAAACTTTAGGCTTATACCTATATTTAGGCTTGCAACTTGGCCCCTGTGGAACCACAATCTTCAGTTTGGTCTCACCCTAAAATAGGCCTGTAAAGTCTAGTGAATTTCGGCCTCCTGGGAACAATTGCAGACCTGCAAATCAACCCCTCCTTTGTAACAGAATTCGGCATACAATTTTAGCCTATTTCAGGATTGCAATTTTGGCCACCATGGCATCTGAAATTCAGCCTATTTTAGGCCTTAATTGTTGGACATGTTCTAGAATTGGTTTGGTATCAAAAATTAAATTGGTTGAGACCTTGTATTTCAGACAGAGCAGACATTTTAAGTAGTGAATTGTTCATTGATTTTAGTCTTCTCCTGAGAAATTAATTGAGTTAAAGCAGACATATTGGAATCTGTTTTTGTTACAAACCTTAATTGGACAATGTCTCAATAGTGATACTCTTTGGAACAGTGATTCCACAACATTAAATTGTTTTACAGTGAAGTTTTCTTGCAGACATTTGTTAAAGGCACAATGTTGGATTATTTTATAGTGAAGTATTCTTATAGACCTTGGTAGGAGGAATAGTATTGAGATTGTTTTACAACCTTATTTGGAAATCTGAAGAAGTGTTGAAGACATTTTGAGGCCCTATTTGGAAAATACATTTTGAATCATTTTGGACCTAAAGGTTACCTTTGGAGCATTTGAATACTTATTTGGAGAAACCATTGAAAAATACTAGCACAGTTGAAGACCTTTTGAAACAAACCTTAGATGCCTTGTTGAAAAGAACTTGTAGTACAAACCTTGAAACTACTCTTGAAGAACTTTTTGAAGACAATTTGAAGATAGTCTTGTTGGAGACAACATTGAAGATTTATTTTTAAAGCATCTTGAATACATGTTCAAGCATGTAACAAACGCCCCTTACCTAAAACCATAGATAAGGGGTGGTCACTATACAAACCCAATCTTCAAAGTACTGTTATGAAAAAGGGGTATAAAAATTTCAAAATTTTCCAAACTTCTATAATCTCATATTGACTATCACCATTGCGTTCGTCTCATTGAGGTGAATCCAGTGACATAAATTTCACCTCAATCATACCTCCAGATTGAGGGGTATGGCCTTTCAAATATAGGCCCCAATTCACCTTGCCATATCATCCATCTACCATGTGGAAATCCGCCATTGTCCTACATGGTATTCAGGCATATAGGTCAGTTTGGCTCAACTTTCTCCATAATGCGTGATTTCACTTTTGTTTAGGCTCAACCCCCGACTCCTGACCTAGTCTGGGTCTACCCACAATTCTGTGTGGCCAACGCTAACGTCGCACTCCACTGCGCATCATCCTTCATGTTGATTTGGTGGTCCATGGTCATACCTACTCCCAATCCACTGATTGAGTTAAGATAAACCACTCAATAGTTAAATATGGTGAGGGGTGAAATAATTTGGTTCTAGCGTTTGATTCTGGACCCCATATCAGACGACCCACATCAATTGTGCCCTTCCAACCATTCACAATCACTGCAATACCCACCCCCTTCCCTTTTAACATCACAGAGGTAGGGTATTGCAACCATGTGATTTATGGGCCTTACATCTACCCACCCAATTTCTAAATGGTCCACGAGAGATAGTACATCATCATCCCATTCCAAATCACCCTAATGCCCTATCCCAGTGACTCCATATGTCGCTTCTTTTAATTAATCCTTGGCAGGTCCCACTAGATGATGTCATCAAGGTGCCCTTATCCATGCACTCTCCTTTGTTATTCATTGGGGATCCTCTACCACATCGCTACAAGGGATACTCTTTGACCAATGGTGGATTAGAGGGGCTAACATGCCTGCCCACAAGATCAAACCTATGTCACCCTATGCATATCCTCCCAACACTTTCCTTAGTTGCTCCCCTTGCACCTCCAAGCAGGTACCACCTTTCCATTAGTTAGCGATCTACCAGTGCGGGCCCTACCAACCCAACTTGCCTAATGTCACCCCTCTCCAAATTTCTCAGCACATTATCTTGACCACTCCTCCCACCCACTTTTATTTACCTTGGGGGTAGATCTTCTGGGGTAACGTCAGATGACGTCACCCTACACTTGCATTCTCGGCGCTTCCGCTCAAGTGCATTTTCCATTTGCCTTTAACCTCTAGGACCTGTACAATGGGCCTACGTGTATGGTGGGGTCACTCTACCCATCCCCATTGGTATCCATGTTGATACACTAACACCATAGACTATGCCCACGTTATCTCACTCCTTTTCTTATATGCACATTTGAATGGCCCAGGATTTGGCCTCTAGGTTGGCTCATTAAGTGGGCATCCTATCGACCAATGTCATAACCCCTGGGCTGGAATGTCTACCAACAAATCCCGACTTACATCATCTTGGTCGATTTATTTGGTGACACATTCAACCTTCTGGGATTTACCTCTGGTCCATGTCATTATACGTTCTCCCAATAGTGTTGAGGGAAATCAGGTGCACTAATACCAGGCATCGACAACTAGGTTTCCAGCCATGATGAAGGATAAGGTTCGTTGGTTTGCGTTATAAATTTAAGGCTTTTCCCTCCTACACCTCATCAAATATTTCACTCTAACTCTACCATGGCCCGACCAGGTGAACCTTGAAAAGCCTTATGCGATTCGCCTGATTTGGATGTTAATGGTCATCATGAGAGCTTTCTCTAACTCTTCGTCAATCAATTATCATCGTTCATTTCAACCATGACTCTGCCATAGAGGTTCTGTAGACATCAAGATCAATTCCATTGTTTGGTACTAAAGGTGGTGGATTTCTAAAGCACCCTATGGTGCTACCCCTCCAAATCTTGGACGAGGCCCACTCCAATAAGTTTCTAGCCTTCAAATAATCCATGTTCATGGGAAGGGATTTCTAGGCATGTCCAGACTGGTGGGTCTCTTGTTGCTCTCTGTTAGGGGTTCATAGCAAACACCTTAAGGGCCTCCAACTCTCCTACATATTCCAAGGAATCCATTCCCCAAGGATGACCAGTTCTTTCAGCGTTGGTACAACACCACCTTAGTGGATTCATAGGCTTGTAACTGAGTGAATATATATATACCCTACTAAGCAGACAGTCTCTTATGTAATCACTTCATATTAATATAAGGGACATTTATGTCCAATGTTTCCATTTTTAATCCAGATCCTTATTGATCCTTCCACTACCTGTAGTATTTCATAATTTCTTTATGTTATTTACATATATGTTGTTAACAACACAGTTAAGAATTTCAAACAAAACGAAATTCTAGTTCAGGGATATAGCCTAATCCTTGTCATCATGTTTATCATTACACATTTTATTGCATATTATATGTTATGAATGACACCAGAAATAATTTCACATAGCACTTCATTCCAGTCCAGAAGCACACATGGATGACAACATTTATCTATGAGAAATATGTGTTCTTCATGCACACAATAGAGATGCAATGTTAGGTTAGATCCAAGCGCATATACCAATTAGTCAAGTTGTTAAAGTATGACCAGCATATATGTATTATCTACAAGGATACTTTGGCTAAGCATCAAAAATAGAGTCATCTCACAATTCATAACCTCACTTCTTGATTCCATCAACTCTTCAATAGTACCAAGAAACATGTTAGTTAGCCTACATAAGCAATGAAACTCAACCCAAACCTCAAACAAGAATAGAATCATCTCACATTAGAAATTTAAACACTCGTCAATTATCTTTGAGAACATGAAACGTTCATATTCACTCACACATCCTTACATGCATCATTACCAGCCATTGAACAAATAAACACAAGTAAACCAGACTTTTCATGAGAGCAATAGCACACCATTCCTTTACACTGCAACATTATATCTACACATGATTATGTTCTAGGAAACTTATCTTGGATTATAATGAATATGGGCAATCGAGTTCGGTACTTCAACTCTCCACCCAACCATAGAATAGTTGTAGCTAGGCAACTTTCATCTATCACCCCTGAGCCAGATTCCAAAGGTATGAGGTGGTCTTTCTCAAGGGAATAAACACCAAATCTACCAACTGAAACAAGGACTCCGGAGGTTCTTCTTCCTCCACCCACTAGTTGCTCAACATTTCACTAATGCACTGGAAGTTCTAGAGGTTAACTGCCTCCACCCTCCAGCTATCCAAAAATATCCAAACTATGCACAAGGAGAACCAGAGGCTTGTGGTTGTGCATATAAACCTTTGTGATGTCTCTCTGTTTTTATTTCTATATGTCAGCTCATTGTCTACAAATTTGAGCTTCTTTGCTTAGTACAAAATCATATTATCTCTCCTCTGTAGAATTCAAGCTCTCCCCCTTTTTTCTCTATGGTTGTCTCCTCTTGAAGTCGAGCCTCTCCTACCCTAAAAATGCGAGTCTCCCTTCTCCTTATTCTTTGTGTTGAAAACTGTAACTAGGTTCAGTATTCATTATGATGTGGTTGTAATGATGACATTGTATATTATTTATAAAGAAAGAGAAATTATATTTTATTTTGGAGTGTGCGTTTCATACTCAAGTTTGATTCAAAAGCATGTTCTTCATACTTTTAGATCTTCTAGATATTTCTAGGATAAAGAATAATATTGGTCATGTGTCATAGTACCATTTGGACTCATTTTAATGAAGAAAAATATATATTTTATCATTTAAAATCCATGGATAATCCCAAGACCAAGTTGGGCGAAGAGCAGGATCAAGTCATCCTAAAAGGAGGGATATTCAACCCTCAAGAAAGGCTATATATACAAGAGATCTTGACTTCATTTAGATACTCATCTCAAGCAATTTTGATCTACAATAGCTAAGGTGAAGAAGAGTAGCTAGAGGATGAAAAACAAGAGTAGAAGTTGAAGTTGGTAAGGGTTACCTTTCTCTCTATTTCGCTAGGGTTTGTGAAGCTACTAGCTACAAGAAGATTAAATTATAAAGTACTTACAGAGGGTCGAAGTTGCAGGGCCGAGATTCTAAAGTTGGGGTCAAAGTTGCAGTAGCTGTGTTGCAGTATCTAAGTTTTGAAGTTGTTCTGAAGAAGATCTTGTTGGGGGCTAACTTGGGTCTTGGAGGGTTGGTTGGTTTTGGGCTTTGGGTCTTGGAAATATCTTTGTAAATCTCTTTTTCAATTTCTTGGTGCTTTTATTTCACACTCTGATATATTTTAGCTACAACTATTTATCTTGCGTCCAAGTCCATCTACCCAAATGGGTGATTTTATACTTCCCTGTAACATGGCATACAATCTCTCATGAGATTCATAATAATGAAATTAGAATATTTTCACTTATACCTATTTTCTTGTCCATTAGTTTATCAAGGGATTCCAGAAGTGTCCCACCTCCACCCTCTTCCAAAAAAAGAGAATCTAGAGACCATACCATGTCCACCCTCAAATGATAAATAAGGGAAACCAATGGTTGATACCTACACCCTTAAGGGAATCTAGAGACCATACCATATCCACCCTCAAATGAGAAACAATGGAATCTAGAGGTTGATACCTCCACCCTCAAGGGAATCTAGAGACCATATTTTATCCACCCTCAAAATGAGAAACAAGGGAATCTAGAAGTTGATACCTCCACTCTCAATGGAATTTAGAGACCATATAATCTCCACCCTCAAAATGAGCAACAAGGGAATCTAGAGTTTGATACCTCCACCCTCAAGCGACTTCATAAACCATACCATCTCCAACCTCAAAATAAGCAACAAGAGAATCCATAGGTTGATACCTTTGTCCTCAAGGGAATCTAGAGACCATACTATCTCCACCCTCAAAATGAGCAACAAGGAAATCCAGAGGTAGATACCTCCACCCTCAAGGGAATCCAGAGACTATATCATCTCCACCCTCAAAATGAGCAACAAGGGAATCCAAAGGTTGATACCTCCACCCTCAAGGGAATCCAAAGACCATACCATCTTCACCCACAAAATAAGAAACAAGGGAATCCAGAGGTTTATACCTCCACCCTCAAGGGAATCCGGAGACCATACCATCTCCACCCTCAAAATGAGCAACAAGGGAATCCATAGGTTGATACCTCCATCCTCAAGGGAGTTTAGAGACCATACTGCCTCCACCCTCAAAATGAGCAAAAAGGGAATACATAGGTTGATACCTCCACCCTCAAGGGAATCCAAAAACCATACCATCTCCACCCTCAAGGGAATCCAAAGACCATACCATCTCCACACTCAAGGGAATCCAGATACCATATCATCTCCACCCTCAAAATGAGCAACAAGTGAATCCCTAGGTTGATACTTCCACCCTCAAGGGAATCCAGAGGCCATATCATACCCATTGTTAGAATGAGAAACAAGGGAATCCAGAGGTTAATACCTCCACCCTTAGTGGAATCTAGAGACTTATGTATCCACCCTCAATCAACAACAAGGGAATATAGAGGTTAATACCTCCACCCTAAAGGGAATCCAGATAGTCTCATACATGTTTGTTCCATACACTTTACACAACACAAGTACATACACATGACACAACACAATAGAAACACATGTACAACACAACATATACACATGTACAACACAACACATGTAGCACAATATGACATGTACACGACACATTGACAAATCCAGAGACCACCATGTTTCCATCCATAGGCACCAAGAAACATTGCCTTTAGTGTCTTTCTCTATTTGTCGCAGATCATACTACTTTTGTTTTGTTGTTATATCTTTCAACACTATGTATTCATAATATAAAACTGGTATAATTCATGATTTCATATTCAAATTCTATTAAAATTATAGATTGATTGGAGCTACCTTGCCCACTTGATTCCCTCATAAAACTAGGAATTTGTTATGTCATTCACATATGCATCAAGAAAATACAAAAAAAGATCCTCTCTTCCACAGGAATGATCTATGAAAACCTTGTTAGAAAACAACATTTTATTCCTATATACATATATTCATCATCATGAGCATGTATACCACATATAATTACATGTGTTTATAACTCAAAATTAAGATAATTTTCCTATATCTGTGTGAAAGTATGCACAGCATGGTGAACCGCAATTCCCATATTAGCTAAGATGCTCATTACCTCTCGCTCGTTGTCGTGTCCCCGAGTAAATTTTCAACATGTTTCAGTATTGGCCTTTTCCAACCCATCTTCCCAGCTTGAAGTTTCTCGTTGCCTAGAGCGCACTTAGCTAATTGTGATTAATGTCCATTACATGTAGACCTCTTCAGCTCTCTTTCACCAAGGCTTTGTGGCCTCCTTGCCACCTTCAATTGTTTTGACTTAAGGCCCTACTCCTGCAAGTATGTAAATCAAAGGCCTGTCATAACATTAATAGGAAATACAAGGAGCATAATAAGAGGTGACACCACATAAGAGATTAAAATCCATGATTGCAATCATAGAGGATACCACACACAAAACAACATAGCCTTGTACAAATATAAAATGAAAACGATGAATTAAAACCACCACTTATAGGCATAAGCACAAAACAGTAAAACGTTAAATTTTATCCTCTTGAGTTCAGAATTCATGGCACTTCCAGCCATCATACAATGCACATACGTATGCATGTACATATACATTTTCATGCCCCAAAAAACAAGTTCAATACTTCTTCACAAGTCTCGCCATAACCTTGAAGTCTCACTTTCTCCAAAATTTCATAGTAGCTCTTTTCCACACACACACACACAGATATATATATATATATAGATAGATAGATAGATATCTATCTTTGTGTGTGTGTGTGATTCAATGAGTTTGAGAGAGTTCCCCCTCCTCCTTCTCGACATCCTACATCATTGTTTTGTGTTCTTGTAGACCAAAGGGGCTATTGTATTTCTTATTATTCATGCGTGGATAGTCCTTTCTCAAATGATCTTCTCCACACCACCAATACAAGATTATCCTCTTCTCCTTTTCAACCTCACAAGGCCTCTTCCTGTTATTACCATCCTTTCTTTTGGAGGATTCATATTGATATTTTATCTTCTGCAACCACTTGTACAACTCATCATTCCACTCAACCAATCCTTATTATTTTCTGGTGAGTTTTCTGAGTTCTGCCTTGCAGATTAGTAGTTCATCTTCCAAGTCCTTGAGCTTGACCTCAAATTTACCCAAGGTTCTCTTCATTTGGAGGGATGTCCCTCTTTTTCATTCTCGGCGGACTTGGTCCATATCCTGTTGCACCATGCCACGATACATGTCTCTTCTCATTTCCATTGAGTCTTGTTATGTGCTACCACACACACTTTGTTGTTAGTGTGTTAATAAATATAAACAATTAAACTAGATTCTTTGCCTTGTTGTGCCAAGAACGCAGCCGTGCAACTGCACACGTCTCACTTTTTGTATTAGTTACATGTTTCAAACCACGGGTCATAAACATCTCAGCATAATTATTCTGAAGCCAAAATTTCCACATGCACATGCACATATCAGCTCATTCATACCATGCTTTCAAATGATTCCAATTTCCTTATCAATATTGGTTATAATTAGAAACCAGATACCATTCCAAATCAACATTATTCATTTCACTCAGTCTTTGTAGAGAGACCCAAAACAACAATTTAAAATTCATGCTTTACACCAAGGTTAGTAATCAAAGCATATTCAGTCTTTAAGGAAACTAATTAAAAACCATTCATCACATCAGCGTCATATCATGCACCATCATGTCTTACATAAATTAAAATTAACTTTAACTATTATCATCCTCATCCTTTGAACAAGCAAGGCATTAACCATGAAGAAAAAGTTCTTATAAGGAAAAACATATCAATCAACACATGGAAAACAACCCTCCTAATGCCAGCTAGCAATCACATACATTAACAAGGAAGTAGTCACAATAACATGTCAAATATCCATGTAGTTAATATGCAATGCAAATCAACACCAAGAGCAAGATACCATCCTACTCACATTACGACCTCATCCCAAAACCTGGGACCCGTCCATTATTACCATGCAAGTGGTAAATCAATTTTAGATGAGCTTTTAACATCTAAACATTATCTTAGATAATTTACTAAAGATCATTACGGAACCCCTTTTCCAGGTATTTCTCTATCGCTTACCCATGATAGAGCCCATCCATTCCAAGTGTTTAACCTGGATGCTTTGATACCACCTGTAACAAACTCCTCTTACCTAAAACCATAGATAAGGGGTGTTCTCTATGAAAACCCAATCTTCAAAGTACCGTTATGACAATGGGGTATAAAAATTTTGATTTTTTTCCAAAATTATCTAAACTCATAATAACCATCACCATTGTGTTTGTCTCATCAAGATGAATCCAATGATATAATATTTCACCTAAATCTAACCTCTATAGTGAGGTGTATGTACTTTCAAAAGATAGGCCCCACTTCACCCTACCACATCATCCATCTACCATATGGTAGTTTGCAATTGGCCCTCGTGGTTGTCAAGCATATAGGCTAGTCGAAGTCATCCTTCTCTGCAACACGTGATTTCACTTTTTTCCGGGCCCAACCTTCGACTCCCGACCTAGTTGGGGTCGGCCCACAATTATGTGTGGCCACCGTTTACATCATACTCCACTACGCATCATCCTCCATGTTGATCTAGAAACCCACATCCATATCTAATCCCGATCCACTGATTATGCTGAGGTAAACCACTTGATGGTTAAATCTAGTGAGGGGTGGCACAATTTGGTTCTATTGTTGGGTTCTACGCCCCATATCAGATGTCCCACATAAATCATTCCCATCCAACTATTCACGATCACTACACCACCTTCCCCTCCCCTGTTGATGTCACCAAGGTATTGTGTCAC
Organism: Pinus taeda; assembly: GCA_000404065.3. Taxonomy (NCBI): domain Eukaryota; kingdom Viridiplantae; phylum Streptophyta; class Pinopsida; order Pinales; family Pinaceae; genus Pinus; species Pinus taeda. The sequence continues at coordinate 99,148 of APFE030900703.1, read as the reverse complement.
AACCATGTGACTAGTGGGTCTTACCTCTACCCACCCCACTTTTGTTTAGTCGATGAGGGACGATGCCTCATCGTCCCATTCCAACTCACCCTGGTGCCCTATCCCAATGACTCTATTTTCTAGTTCTTTTAATTTATTCCAAATGTGTCCCACCAAATTACGGCATCCTTACGCCCCTGTCCTGGTGTTATCCTTTGTTATTCGTCAAGGCTCCTCCGTCGAGCTTGCATGGATAGTGGGGCTACTCCTTGACCAATGGTGGAGCAACTAGGATGACATGCCTTCCCATGATATCATACCTAGATCACCTCGCGCATCTCCTCTCGATGCTTTCCTTAGCAACTCCCCTTGCACCTCTAGGTGGGGACCACCTTTCCACAAGTCCACAGACTACCAGTGCGAGCCTTGCCAACGCAGCTTGCAAACATCACCCCATGCCATATTTCCTGCTAAATTACCTTAGCCACTCCTCCCACCCACTTTTCTTATACCTTCACAAGGAGACTTATGGGGTAAAATCAGGTTATGTCATCCCGCACTTGTATTCTTGGTGCTTCTACTCGAGTGCCTTATCCAATTTCCTTTAACCTTCGAGATGTTCACATATATTGTGGGATCACTCTACCCATCTTCATTGGTCACCAAGCTAATACAGTACCACCATGCCCTATGCCCACGTCATCTTTCTCCTTTTCTCACACTCACATTTGAATGGCCCTGGATTTGGTCTCCGGGTTGGCTTATTAAGTGGGCCTCTTATCAACCAATGTCGTAATCGTTGTATTGGCATGTCTACAAACATATCTCAACAGACATTATCCCAAATGATTCCTTTGGCGATGCATTCAAGCTTCCAATATTTACCTTTGGGCCACGTCATTTTACCTTCAACCAATATCTTTGAGGGAAATCAGGCGTGCCAACACTAGGCATCCAGGACTAGGTTTTGGTCATGATGAAGGATGAGGTTCACAAATTTGCGTTATAAATTTAAGTCTTTTCCCTCATCCGTCGCATCAATTATTACACTCATCCTATGCCATGGCCTAACAAGGGGAACCTTTCCAGGACTTATTCAATGCACCTAATTTGGATTTCAATGGTCATCATGAGAGCTTGCTCCAACTCTTCATTGATCACTTCTCACTAGTCATTTTGACCATGACTCTACCACATAGGTTCTGTAGACATCAAGATCAATGCCAACATTCGGTATTAACATTCGTGACTTGCTAAAGTACCCTATGATACTACCCCTCCTGAGCTTGGGCAAGACTCACTCCAATGAGTTTTTGACCTTCAAAAAATCCTTGTTTGTGGACAAGGAGTTACAAGCATGTCCACACTGGTGGGTCTTTGGATGCTCTCTGTCACGAGTTTGTAGTGAAATTCTGAAGGGCCTCCACCCTCTCTTTCCACACACCAAGGGCTCCATGCCCCAAGCGAAGCCTGTAAACAGCTCCATGGCACTATGCAGGGGCTTCCAAGGCCTAACCAACAATGTTAGGAATCTCGTCAAAGACCTCCACGATATTGAAAATGCAAGGTTGGATAAACCTTCATGCAAGGATTTCTAGCTACCCTTACACTTAAAAAAGGAAACAAATCTTTCATCATTTGTACAACGCCACTTGAGTGGATTCATAGGCTTGTAACTGAGTGAATATATATATATGTGTGTGTGTGTACATAGACCCTATGTATATCTATATGTGTGTGTGTGTGTGTGTGTGTGTGTGTACATAGACCTTAATAAGCATGTAATCTCTTATGTAATCACTTCATATTAATAGAAGGGATCTTTATGTCCAATGTTTCCAGGTTTTAATCTAGATCCTTATCGATCCTTCCACTACTTGTAGCATTTCATAATGTCTTTGTGTTATTTACATATATGTTTTTAACAACATAGTTAAGCATTTCATTCAGAAGAGAATTATAGTTCAAGGATATAGAATAATCCTTGTCATCATGTAGATCATTACACATTATGTTGCATATTATATGTTATGAAAGACACTAGTAAGCATTTCACACAGTACTTCATTCGAATCCAGAAGAACACATGGAAGACAACACTTATCTATGAGAAATATGAGCTCTTCATGCACACCATTCCTTTACATTGTGACATTATATCTACACATGAGTATGTTCTAGGAAACTTATCTTAGATTACAATGAAGATATGAAACTGAGTTTAGGACTTCAAATCTCCACTCAACCATAAACAAGTTAGAGTCAGGCCACTTGCATTTGTCACCCTTGAGCCAAATTCCAAGGGTCTGAGGTGGTCTTGCTCAAGGGAATAAACACCAATCTACCAACTAAAACAGGGACTCTAGAAGTACTTCTTTCTCCACCCACTAGTTGCTCAACAGGTCACTAATGCACTTGAATAGAGGCTAACTACCTCCACCCTCCAGTTATCCAATAATAGCCAAGTTATGCACAAGGATAACTAGAGGCTTGACGTTATGTGTATCAACCTTTGTGTTGCTACTCTCTTTTCCTTTATGTATATTAGTCTATTATCTGGAAATCCGAGATTCTCTGCTCAATACACAAGTGGATTCATCTCTCCTCTGTAGAATTTGGTATCTCCCCCCTTTTTCTCCATGGTTTGCTGCTCTTGAAGTCGAGCCTCTCCTCCCCTAAAAATGCAAGTCTCCATTCTCCTTCTTCTCTAATCATTACGTGAAATGCATCTCTTTTCTCTCCTTGTTATCTCCTCTCCTAACTGAGTTCCCCTCTCCTGAAAACATGAGGCCTACTTAGGTCGACTCCTTTTAGATGATGACCTGGCCTTTCCTCTCTTTTTCTTTTCCTATTGTGCAGTTCCTAATTTTTTTGTCCTTTTTTGTATGTGCAGTTCCCAAGCCAGCATGGGATTTTGTCCCTATTTTTATAGTTCATAAATTCCCAACAACAGTCACCTTCAACACACCATTCAACTACATTTAAATCTCAACAACTAGCCTTCAATGATTTTCCATTCTATCCAGCTTCCTTCCTTCAGTAAGTTTAATTTCCCTAGCAATTTGACTTGCCCAGACCTATTGTAGTTTGCATCCCTTACTCAGCCCATTTAATTTTAAAAATTTAATTACCTGGTGAGATTACATGGCCAACTCAAGCCATTCATGGGTTGGGCTATTACAAAACATCATTACAGTTTTGTTGGAACAACTCGTAGAAGAGTTTATATGCAGACTTAAAGATACCTTTAGAGTATACTTGAAGAAACTTTAAAGAAGTCACTTTGAAGCAAATTTGTAGATACCTCTAAGTTTACTTGAAGATCCTTGGTTCAGACCCTTTAGGGAAGAGTTGGAGAAAATCTTGAAGACCATTGTGTAGCAAACCCTGAACCAGTCCTAGAGGAAATCTAGAGGCAATCTTTTAAAGAATTCCTTGGAGCATATTCCCTTAAAGAAGCATTGTTGAAGCTCTAATGGAGTAGTTATTTTGTAGAATATTGGCGTGAGATGAAGAGTGTTGGAGACTCCTACTGAAGTTGTTGAATCTATCCTTTATCTTTGAAGCATTGTTGAAGTCCATTGAATACATCTTGCAGATATTTTGAAGTTGATATTGTAGACCACTTGAAGACATCTTTGGAGCCTTACTAAAGAATATCATTCAAGGCTTGTTGCATAAGATATTGGAAGCCTTGAAGAATTATTATATCCACTTTGAATAATAGAATCATAGGGTTGGAGCCCTAGAGGATTGGAGTCCTCCCACATGGTTGGATCCTTGTGGAATACCAGGTTGGAGCCCGAATCATTGAGAGGGTTAGAGTCCTCCAGAAGACCAAATTGGAGCTTGGCACTATTCATGTTGTAGCATGGTTGATTTGAAGATTGGATTGTTTATCCAGGGTTGAAGTATTAAACTATAATTTTACTTGATTCATTGAAAACGGGATTGGATTCCTTGTCATTATTGTCAAAAAATTATTTTTTTATTGTTCAATTTGTGTTCTATTTTTAAGAGATCTTAATTGGTAAAATAAAAATTGAAAAAGGAAATATTCATTCACCCCCCTCTTAGTGTTTCCAACAAAATGTACAAAATATTTCCTTGGATTTACATATTAGTTTTTTTTGTTTGCTAAGATGTGTGAGTCCTGAGATGACTACATACTTAACCTTTGGATTTAGAAAGTGTGACTCAGGGGCATCTACACCATCAAAATCTCCTGGGATCACACACGACCTAGGCCACACCAACTCTTAACATGGTTGGATTTTTTCCCACGGACATTTGAATCAATGACTTTCACACCACGGAGTGCCTTAATAGTACACCCCATCACCATCCATTCTATGCCATGTAGTATGATTTCCATATTACTTTTACGAAGCCTCTTTGAGAGAATTTTTTTTCTTTGAATTCATAGATTTTTATTCTTCCTTCATGAATTTTATTTCTTCCTTATCTTCACCCATCTTATTTTCCCACTCATTCATCTTATTTTCCATTTCATTCTTCTTATTTTCCATTTTATTTTTAAGTACTTCATGATAAAAGGGTAAATCCACTTGTTTCAACATAATATAACCCATTTCATAAACTTGGTCTTTTAATTGTGAGAACTTATACTCTAAGTCTTCACTTTATTTGAATGTCAAGTTTTAATTTTTACGAGTATTATTTCTTGTAGAACATGTTGCCAAATGAAAAAATAATAATAATAGAAGTCCTCTTTATCACAATTTCCAGTGATCCAAAAATGGATACTCCAGCCAAAAATTATGTCAATTGTAAGTTACGTATCTTTATCACCTTGATTTGAAGACTCTCTAGATGGATAAACTTTGTCTTGACATATCCATGACATTGAGCCCTTATGAGTAAAAAAATTTCACCTAAAGCACCATGATATGATTTTTTAAGCTCCTAAAAATTTCACAATATGAAACTTCATTGAAGAAATGTTATAGCAAAAATTCCAAGAAGACTAGATTAAGACTAATTTGAGGTTTAGTCACAAAACCTAACCTCCAAAATATGTTTCTCATAAAAATTTGAAAATAAAAATATGACTTGTTTGAGGATCTAGAGTAAAAATATTTTTGTATGTAGCATAAAAAGATGAGTTGTTTGATAGACTAGAATAAAAATATTTTCTTGTGTAGCATAAAAATATGAGTTGGAGACTTATTTTTATTTATATCCTAGGAGCCCCCTCTTATAGAAAAATATTTGTATTCTAACTTTCCATGTTTTTCCATCTCATCTCTTATGATAATAAGGATGAGAATATTTCATCAAACTTAAAGTCGTTTCATTCCTACCTATGGCAATAACCATACTATCCCATGAGTTTGTTAGAGAACACAATAAATTGATACACTTATCTCTATTTGAAATCTTAATATTAATAGATAATAGTTGACTTACCACTAGTCGCATCAACATTTTTTATCATCTCAATTGTACCACATGTTACATCAATATTTTGGATAAGCTTCTTTGTATCACATATTGCATCAAATTTTTGGATGAGTTCATTCACATCACAAGTTACATAGGTCTTATGTATTAAATCCTTTGTTAGGAATTGCATCAACCTTTTTATGAGGTTATTTGCTACAAATATTGCATAAATCATGTCATTAATTTGATTCTACCTTTCTCTAAAAAAATTATGAAGTGCATAAATTGATGGATCTTTCATATCTATTTCCCTTTGTGTTGAGAAATTCATCAGGGCAGCATTTATATTTGATTTCTTTGATTTGACATTTACTTGTGATATTGTATTTGTTTTATGTTGATTATATTAGTTTTCTTATCATCAAATAAATGCCAAAAACATAATGAACACCAAATGTAAGCACTCAGCTAGGGAAAAATCCCTAACGAGGGGAAAACCAGTCAAACTCTTCCTTAGTAGTATAAACATCAAATTGGTACCATCCTAGACCCTTGACTTAAACCTCTATCCATCCATCAAGTCATCCTTCGAAGTATTCTTCTTCCAAAAATAGATCTTCAAGTTTTTTATCCTTCTTGGCATCTCATGTAATTCCAAAAACTTTGGCTTCCTGTAACCATAGAGACTTCGGATCCTGCAATTATAGATAATTTTAACCTATGATATAGTTTAGCTCCTATACTCAATACTTCGGCCTTGTAATGATATCTCGGTCCTTTGGTTTTGTTATCCTTTTCCTAACTTCGTTGTTCTATAATATCTGAGTTTTTCTACTTCAGGTTGGGTTGAGTTCACTAGGGTATATATAGTTGTTTATGCATGTAAATGAGTCGAAATGAATAACAGGAGAAGCTGACTTGTAGAAGGTGAAGCTTGAGTCCGACATGATGGATCAAGGATCTGACATGACAAAAAAAAAATTATTTATTTGACATCTTGAACCCAAGAAGGGTTTATTACATAATAAATTTGGCTTTGACTTCAACAAATATCCGAGAGAACTCAATGGGTGATTTGACCTATTAACCATTGACCCAAACATGAAACACATGCATTAATAAATCAATAAAAAATTCCTTTTACAAATAAATTTTCTTTCTTTTGATAAATACATGAAGATCGACACTAGTTACATTCTTCAACACTCCCTCTTAACTAGGGAGATATTCATAATTACATAAACATAAAGGTACATGGAAGATCTCAAAATGATATGAACTATGAAGAGTTCTAGCACACATAGTGCTACAGATTATATACTTGACCAGGGGACTCTAATTGGGTGGGACTAGGGTGGACTCAAGCTTTAGCCACTCTTGTTATCATGAATCTTTTAGGCTCTACCACCAACCTAAGGATCTAGGTGTGTATCCAAGGTCGGAGCTCCATGACCAATGCCACCCTCCCTACTTCAAGATCTAGAAATCAACACATAGGCTAGCCAGATATCCTCCCAAGCATATTTCCATAAGATGCTTCATCTCTCCTAATCAACTAAATCATATATATCTACTAATCTAAGCAAGCTTCAAATGTTCAATTCTTTTATGGATAGATCCTGCACAATCACAACCCCAATTAGTAATAAACCTCTAAATACATATTCAAGTAAACACAAATATTGGAGGTCCTCGATCATTCAGATATTGCCAAATACATCTTCTCAAAATATTTGTTCTTTCACTTCAGTAGCACCAAATACAACCTCAATGCTTCTCAAGTCTTTTGTTTGCAACTTCATGAATCACAAACATTCATTTGTAGTATTTTCATTCATTTAATTTCATTCTTACTTCAAGGTATTCATTATAATATGCCTTCCCTATGTGAAATCATGGAGTTGGGTTATACTTTTGGTGAGAGAGGGTGCGTTTGGGTGGAAAAAAATGATGGCTCGATCGAGCCATTTAAGTGCTCGATCAAGCTCCTCGGGCGCTCAAAAAGTAGCTCGATCGAGCATTAAAACTAACTCTCCATAGAGCTCGTGTGTAACCCCGAGTTATGAGCTTTATCGAGATTTAAAGCTCAATCATATAGGTCGATCGAGTCCTAAAGATCCATCGAGCCTTAAAGCTAGAAAATTTAAAATTTATGTAAATATCAATAATGATATGCGAACTTTAAAATTTTAAGTATTTGATAGTTAAAAAAAAACATATTTAATTACTAATTACATTTGAATAGGTAATTAACAATGGTGTGGATTAATTTCTCATTGCATTTCTAGTGTTTTGGTGTATAAATTTGAAAAATGGTTCTATCCCACTTGCAATTAAAACTGTAATATTCTTATATTTATAATTTGGTAACAAAAAATTAGTTTTTAATATGATTTAAATTTTCAACGTTATAATGTAATTAATAAATTTATTATGAATATAATTTAAATAATAATTTGATTAAACATAAGAAAATTTATCAATTTGATTTAATAAATATTATAAATTTTTATATGAACAAATGTAGCTAAAAAATGTGAATTTGACGTTGTTGGAAATGTATATTTTACAAAATTCACTGAAGAGTTAATAAACATGATTCTCTCAGTGATAATCATATCTATTAAAATCACACACACACATATATGTAATGTAGTAATATCCACTTAATCAGGAAAATAAATGAGTGCAATAATAATTAATGTAGTTGTAATAGTTGTAAGTTATAATTAATATAGTTGTAATGGATGCAATGGTATTTGCGGTTATAAATAACTCTGAACATCTAAAATGTGATTGCACTTAATTATGTCCTCAGTCTGCACAAGTGCAGAGTATATATAGAAATTGTTACTCCTCACTTAGGTTTGCAATATATATTTTTAAAATAATAAAAACATAAGGAAATCATAAATTTTAAAATATTGTTTGATTAATCTAGATTTCAATGTGTATGAAATTATTTTTAAAATATAATATATAAATTTTAGTTTTAGTTTAGTTTGTTGTTTTATTTATTTATTTACTATAATTTGAATTTATTTTTATTGTAAATTTATACATTAAAAAAATTAGAAAATGATTCAGTGTAAAATATGTTATCTTTAAAATCAAAACAATAAACAAATTATTTTTTTAAGAATTTCAAAATTGAGAAAGGAAAGCTAAAACCTTTTATAGAAAGTTATCTATATATTATTATAATTATTTACTTGGTAAAATAAAATAAAATTTGGAACTACAATTAAGGAAAATTAGAGTTTAGAATATATTTGAATATTTATAAAAAAATATTTTTGTGGAATAAATAAATTTTATAATTTGGTTATAGACAAGTATTGAGAGGCTTCGTTTTTTATTCTTTTTTTTTAAAGATAATTATGATGGCTCGATTGAGCCTCTATTTAACCATGTTAAGGGCTCAATCGAGGGTTTCTTAAAGCCTCGATCAAGCCACTTGAAATTTGAATTTCAAACACTCGATTGAGCGTTTTAAGCACTCAATCAAGCTGTTGAGGGCCTAAAACAGAGTTTTGGCTCCTCTTCTATGGATTTCTCTACAACACCATTTTGTACCGTAGCTGACTCCAAGCAGAAATTGTCTTTAAGTGGCGGAGTTGATCATGTTGGATTTGGGAAGGAACCCTCTATCTAATGCCATATGAGTTTGAAATTTTCGAATTCATATGATATTTTTTATCTAATTTCTTTTGAACGTAATGCTTGGAATTTTTTTGAACAATTTTAAAGAGGTTGAATGAAAAATCAATATCATAAAATATACACAACGAAAAAATTTCAAAAAATACCATTATCTTCGTTTATGAGTCCTCTTCCAAAGGGTACTCTTATTTTTTCAATTTATTTAAATAGTTGAAGAAAACCTTACGTGAACCCGTGTCTGCAAAATGCAATTGAAATATTACTTCATCAACTTCGAAAAATAATATAAAAATATAATTTTGCATTAAAAAATATTTTTTTAAAATGAAAATTTTAGCTCTCTCTGTCTAGACTATGCTCATCTCTCTCTCTCTCTCTTTGTTGAAAAAAATTATTTAAATAGTTGAAAAAAGGTCTTACGTGAACATGTGTCTGTAAACTGCAATTGAAATATTACTTCGCCAACTTCGAAAACTAATAAAAAAATATAATTTTGCATTAAGAAAAAATTTATATGAAAAACTTATATTTGCTCTCTCTCTCTCTCTCTCTCTCTCTCTCTCTCTCTATATATATATATATAATATATATATATATATATATATATATATATATATATATATAGAATATAGATATATAGATATATATATAATATATATATATATATAATATAATATAGTATATATATATATATATATATATATATATATATATATATATATATATATATATATATGCTAGACTAACTTATGCTACGTGACCACCGTCATACCTCTTAAGATGTGTGAAATTTTGCAAGGACAAACATTTCATTTGATGAAAAATTGACATATTATACGACACTAAATATTTTTACACAAAATATCATTAGGACAATAGCATAATTCTTCACAATTTATCTTTTTACTTCGAATCAATATTCACAGTGCTTATATGAATTTTGAGGGCTTCAATTTGATAAAAGAGGAAAAACTTGAAATTTCATTGCCACATTTGGCCCAAAAGTTTAACTCGTCTTCATGTTTTCACTCCCCTCTCAACTGGAGAGATATAAGCTTTCTTCTATCCACGCTCCCTCTTGAAAACTTCATAATATCGAAGATACTTCAATCTTTCAAGGCTTCATTCTTTCTTATGGCATCAAGGTCATCTTGATCATCATCATTTTTATGCTCAACATTATTATTGGACATCTTTGACATCCTGAAGGTCATGTACCTGCAAATTTTCAATAACAAGTACAACCAAATACAAATATATAGAAACATGAAGACAACTGTAATATTTTTATTATGTCATTTGGAAGCAACAAAACATTGAAACTTTAGACATCAAATACTAAACCTAGTTAGGTTCATAATCAACAAGAGACACACCTTTTTATATACTAGACTTCAACATCTTGCTAGGGTTTTGTCATAAACCCCAGACTCCATCTTTGAGACATAAAGCCTTAGATGTTAGCAATTCAATAACAATTCAATCGTAGTATTATACATCTAAGGTTTCAACAATATGCTTCTACTAAGGTTTGTTGCAAACCCTAGATTTTATCAACAAAACTAAATCATATCAAAAACGATATCATCATATCTTAGAACATCAAACTCTACTAGAGTTTTGTTATAAACCCTAGATTTCACAAACTAAAACATGAGTATCAATAATTAAGGTAACACAATCGCATATGCATATCTAAGATATCATAATTATACCTTAGAATTTCACAACAATATCTACTAGGTAAACCCAAGACCCAAACATCAATACTTTAAAGTTACAATCATTTTAATTTGACTAGGGTTTAAGTCATGTGGAAGAATATACACCTAGGGTTTCTTTCCTAGGATCTTACTATAGTTATTTACAATGGTTTTGTGTATAAATCTTAATTTACCAAACCCTAAAAATCTAGTGTTTCATTATATATCCTAGACATTAACAATGAACCCTAAAGGACAAGGGTTTTATCAAGACATTTTCAAAACCTTCAAAAGAATGGGGTTTCTAGATTTTATCAAACACTAAGAATACTAGGGTTTCATTTGATATATCCTTAGCAACAAGATGATAGGGTTTTACAGTGAACCCTAAGGGTTAGGGTTTCACAAGAATGGTCAAATAACAAGATACAGTATAATGAGGGTAGATTCAATCTAACGATTAATCACCCTAAGCAAGAATCTTTATTATTCAAAGCTCTGGACATAAAGATTTTTGTAATGTAATGCAAAATTTCAAAAATACTTCAATGAAGAAGTTTGGTACAAATCTTATAGTTTTAGACATACCTAAAATTTGCCTTTTTACCAACCCAGTAGGATTTCATTTATTGAAGTGTTCCTTCTGAATTTAGCCATAATCTCTTATGCTTACAATATTCATATACAAGTACAACCAAGTAAAATATGTGATAAATGCATAATGTTAATTTGTTAATCTATGCAACGATGGAGGATAGGATCTTAGGGTTTTCAAGTACAAACCCTAGATATAGAAAAAATCAATTTATCTACTTCTTTAATCAACACTAGGGTTTATTCTATACCCTATATTAGTTACAAACTTTAGAAGTCAATAGTAATGAGTGATATATGACTAGAGTTTTTCATGTGCTATTTAGAGTTTTCAATCCTATATAAGAATAGTTAATGTAATGGAAACTACAAACATATATTCATATGAACCAATAAATCCTAAGACAATTCATGTTAGATCCTTATTAAATGAACGTTCCATACCTCTCAAAGATGTATCTTAGTCCTTCATTAGCCAAGAGTTTCCTTATTGTTTTTCAAGACTGTCGAATTTTACCTTCAAGAGGTACTACAGTTTTTCATACACTACTAATTGATGTAGATTGATTCCCTTCATACACTGTTAACTAATGTAGATTGCTTCCTTGTTAACTAAAATAATCTCACTGCTCCTTTACTTTTAGTTAGGTCATAATTATATAAAGTCTTCAACAAGAAGCATTGTTTCCTTTATTGTTCTTGTTAATAGGGTTGATTCTTACAAGTTCAAAAGATGTGTACTATATACACAAGAGCTTGACAGATATATATAGATATATATCTATATATATATATATATGTGTGTGTGTGTGTGTGTGTGTGTGTGTGTGTGTGTGAGAGAGAGATAGTGAGAGTGAGAGAGAGAAAGAGAGAGAGAGAGAGATATCTAATGAATAAGACTTGTTTCAGACCTTACAAACAAGCTAAATATCTTCATATAATACAGTAATATTTGTGTCTTGCCAAGTACTATTAGGACATGAATATATTGATATATATTATATAATATTTTATATATATATATATATATATATATATATATATATATATATATATATAGATAGATAGATAGATAGATAGATAGATAGATAGATGAGTCTATATCTTGTTATCACATGAGTCTCGACTCTCTTTTCTATGTGACTGATGCTATGAGTTAGTCTTTTCAATGATTCTTACACACCTCGGTCTTGGATTTTTTATTTTAAGGAGTTGTAAGAGACACCTTTAAAAACTATTTCTGTCTCCCCTTAATTAAGGACAAAACTTCTGATACAATATTAGGAAAAAGGTGATTTCAGACCTTCGTTTTTATGCTTCAGATTCTCACTCTCTTATAATAGGATCGAAATTGACTAGGTTATATGCCTAGCCTTTCGATCCTTAAAAACATATCTTTTAGGCTCCTATTTGTGATTCTTTAGTTCAGGTTTGTAGCCTTAATATTCTAGGTCTGCGGTCAAATTGCAGAGGTATTGTTTTTATAATCATGCCCAAAATGTCGTTATACCTTCAAGGAGCTCGAACTTATGAGAATGCCTTCTTTTATTTGTATTAAAGTTCTTTTGTTATCTTCTCACTGCCCCCACATGAACCAAGCTCTGATACCATGTTGAGAAATTTATCAGGCCAACATTAATATTTGATTTCTCTGTTTTGACATTTAATTTTGATATTGTATTTGTTTTATGTTTATTATATTAGTGTTCTTATCATCAAATAAATTCCAAAAATATAATGAACATCTGATGTAGGCACTCAACGAGGGAAAAACCCCTAAGGAGAGGAAAACCCAGTCAAACTCTTCCTTAGTAGTATCAAAATCAAATTGAGACCATCCTAGACCCTTGACTTAAACCTCTCTCAATCCATCAAGTCAGTCTTTGAAGTATTACTCTTCCAAAAATAGACCTTCAAGTTTTCGATCCTTCTTGACATCTCTTGCGATTCCAAAAAAAAATGAATTTCAGTAACCATGGAGACTTCGGCTCCTGTAATTATAGATACTTCTATCCTATGATATAGTTCAGCTCTTGTACTCAATACTTCTGCCTTGTAATGATATCTCGGTTCTATAGTTTCGCTACCCTTTTTCTAACTTCATTGTTCTGTAATATCTAGATTTGTTTGCTTCAGTTTAAGTCGATTTCACTAGGGTATATATAGTTGTTTATGCATGTAAATGAGCCGACATGAATAATAGGAAAATCCGACTTGTAGAAGATGAATCTTGAGGCCGAATTGATGGATGGAGGATTTGACACGACAAAATAAATTTCTTCTTTGACATCTTGAACCCAAGAAGGGTTTCTTACATAATAAATTTGACTTTAACTTCAACAAATATCCTAGAGAACTCAGTGGATGCTTTGACCTATTGATCATTGACCCAATCATGAAACCCATCCTTTAATAAGTTAATTGAAATTTCCTTTTATAAATAAATTTTCTTTCTTTTTTATAAATACATGAATACTGACAATAGTTACATTCTTCAACACTTTAAAGATCAATAAGCCAAGTATGTTATTCATGTTTATATTCTTGTACTTCCTTGATTTTTTAGAGGCATTTCGGAAACACTTTATTGCTTTACATTATCCTCAAATGAGCAACTGCACTTTCTCACTTGATTATATGCTTACTTGTAAACACTCACTTATTGGCAAAAGTGTCACAATTTCTTGGACTTGCTTCTTTTATATCACACTTGATTTTATATCACCCTAGGGTTCCAGGTAATACCAATTACACCCCTATTATAGACATATTTGGGCACTGCAACCCCAATCACATATGTCCATAAACCAAGGGCTTCTAAACCCCTAAAAGTGTATTTTCATACCCTAAAGGATCAAGGTCAACTGATTACATCATTTCCCAGAAGTTCTCCCTGAAAAACTGGTCAAAACTGGACCATACAAACTGCTCCATGTTGAGGGTGCGATGCATCTCACCAATTACATGCAAAGGGTATGATGCATACTGAAAATCCCTTCTGTAGGGTGTGATGAGCAAGAGTAGACAAATGGCAGAGGCAGTTTTGCTAGGTGGAAACCTAGAGAATCTTCTAGAAACTGCTCATATGACACTTGCCTCTCTGAATTCGCCCAGGGATGAGTAAGAGATCATGAAATATCTAAGTGGAACCAAGAACTATCAATGAAATGACACTAATCAAAATCCCAGAAGCTGACTCACCCACCTGCAAATATCTATATATGGATCCCTCATCCTAGAGATCCAAAGGCTGGAATTTTGTATTTTGTAAGGAAGTGTTGTTGGTTTCTCTGTGAAGCATTGTATTGTTGGGTGATCTAGCTTTTCATGAGCTGAAGAGGGCTTTCATGCTGGGAGGATGGCACTGGATCAGACAGTTGGGTTGTAATCCTCTCTTCCACTACTTCTATCAATAAAGCTTTTGAGTTTTCCTCCATATACTTGTATATTTCTGAATCTTGTATTTGTGTATGCATTTGTATGGTTAATGTACATCTAATTCTACATTGTTTATAGTTATAGATCGCTATTCTTTGATGGTATTTTGCTACTTCGACTCTACAGGTGTTCTTTGAAGCGAGACAAGTGAGGAAGTAGTGGCGAAGCTCTATCAAAGGAGGGAGGAAACAAGCAAGGAGCCAAGCGAAAGACTAAGGTTGGTGCTCTCTACTTCTCTCTCATCTATCTCTCATAAAGTAAAACACAAGTTACTTTGAATTGTTTGTTTCTAAGATAACTACCCATCTTACTGGGACTAGCAGCTCTGAATAGACACTAGTTTTCCCAGAAACAACCCCTACTTGTGATTACAAGGTATTAACTCACTTGACCTCCTTATTCATTTCAAGCAATTCTTCACACTTAACTTTGTAAGGTTTTTGCAACTTTACCCTTTGTACAATTTGATGCTCAAATTCAATGATTCATCCTTCAATTTCTACAATGCAACTCTTGATTCAATCTAAATTTCACAATTTGATTTCACGCTTGTTGAAGCCCCGAAAATCGGGTCGACGATAAGGGGGATACCCACCCGGTCCAGACCTTGGTTGGCAGCTCCTTATCCGTTTGGTGTAGCGGGTCCAATTGGGGATAACGGGACCAGTTTCCCGACCTTGGGTATGTGTGTGTGTGTAGAGTTTGGACTATGCTGATCTAAGCGGGGTTTAAAGCAAATCTAATTTAGACTCTTTAAACTAACACTATGCTATTTTAGTCTAATAAGAAACAATACATATAATCTACACTAACCCGGGGTGTATATCTTCCATTATGTGATCTAAAAAGATTTCGAATAATAACTGGTAATAAAGATCATTCAGCTATCATAAGAATAGAAATTATTAAAGATAAACTATTTTGCATAAGAAGTTAGGCAAAACAGTTATGAGCAGCATATCGCATAATAAGTTACTTATATGTCAGATGCGAACAATATGACTCCCCCATACAAAAGTGCCAAATGATAACCCATACATTCATATAATGACATATAAACAACTGAAACTATGAATCACTTAAAGAACATAAGCAAAAATAGTCAAGAGATAAAAGTACCATTTATGACTGGTTCTACTCACAAGCTTCAAGCGACAATGATTTATCTCTTCTTGTTCTAACGTCTACCAAGAGTACAGAAGTGCAACATCAGTAGCAGATATCAAGAATGCAAGTAAAGATAAATTCTGATCCATCTATTCATCAAAACCTCCTCTGAGGGTGCAGAAGTGCATGTTCTGAGGATAAGTTTTTGACAAATCTATGGACCCTTCTCTAAATGCATGAGAAGGGTTTAAATACTGCTAACTAAATAACTTGATTACATAAATTTGGGATCCGGTTTTCAAATGACCGTCCCTCTGATAAAGCAAATTATTTCTAAAATTAAATCTAACTTTGAACTATTTCTGTATTTGTTCCTTAGTGCTGTGAGTGTGCAGCATTCGTCTAAGAGGAGTCGGTTGGTTGCCTTTCCCTTTGTGCGTGTTATAAAAATAGAAGTAACAAGGGTCGGCACCACTTTTTGATAAGCTATCAGATATTTTAGAGAATCTCCCACTAACTGAATATATACTTGGTAATAACTCGAATTTTTCTCAAACTGGATCTGCTTTTGCTATTTTGGTTTTTTGTTCTTTGTGAATGACTTGATGAGTCAGAAGACCTTGCTTTCCGATCAATCCTCTGGATTGGAAACTGCCTTTGTTCTTCATTCCGGGCTTTTCTGTCGTGTAAGCTTCAGGTATCTTTGTAGTCCTGCTGCTTTTGTACGCCTTTGATCCTGAGCTTCAGATGGCCTATCGGTCGTTAGCATCCGCTGAGTGATACTCTGGAATCTGTGGTCCTATAGTGTGTGGTTCCTGTTTCTGAAGAAGTCTCTTCTGTGGCCTCTGAGCATCGGTGCTTTCCTATTTTCCTTAGATGTTTCCTGCAAAAGAAAAATTACTCCATTTTATCTCCTGTTTTATAGTTTGCGTAAAGGAAAAGAGTAAATGAAAAATAAAGTTTGATATGAAAGCTTCAGATCTTGCGTGTGTATAATCATGACATTCAAAGTGAACTGACTCTTCGAAAAACGAAAAGTAGCCATTCGTACGATCATTAATTTCTTTTTACAGGTGCGCGCCTAATTCTGATTAAAGGATAGCTTTTCTTGAATGTTGTGCTGAGCAATACTTCGTGTTCGTCGCAGATCGCAGATCGCAGATTTGTATTATAGCATTGAGGTATCACAATATCGGATCATCACAGATCGCAGATTGTGGATCAGAGATCGCAAATTGCAAATCGCACATCGCGGATATTAGTCATTGCGTCTTACTCTATGCGGCTGCTGCGATATGCGACATCGCACATCGGCCGTCGGGGGTTTCTTAAGCCTCTCTTATTAAGAGCGCTCATGGTAGATGCGATGCGATGAGTTTAGCATCGCTTCTTCGCGGTTTGATACGCTTATAACAAGAATTCTTTCCTTTGCTTTGCTGCGATAAGATTCTAAGGAAAAACAAAAATATTCAAGGGGAATTTTGATAAAAATATTTTTTACTAAGGGTCCCCCATTTGCTTGGTGCTGTTGCTAACACCAAACAAAAAGAGGGGGGGTTGTTGGTGACCACAACAACGCCATATATAAGTGGTTATATGATGGCCCTTAAATTGTGTTGTTATACTCATTTAACTTTCAATTATTTTATTTAGTTTTATTCCATGCATTAAGGATTGTGTTAGATAACATCATGAGTCATTCCAATTGTGAATTTCGTGTAACAAAACCTAGACATGGTATCACAAACATCTATGGAATTGTGCACAAAAAATACAAATGTTCTTAGAGCCCTTTATTCAATTTTGGGCATATTTAAAACACATCGGCCCATTAAAAATATGATTTTATTATGATTTCCTTTTGACAACAAAAATGGTGCACCCAAACACAATGGGAAGGCTAAAATGATACTTCTTTTAAATTTTTTAGAAACTTTCAATCCCCTTGACAATTCTCCAAACTATTTTGTAATTGCAAATGCTTTAGAGAAATTAATTTCTCCAAACATTTTTCAGAAAATTCCTTTCTTTCACAAAATTCTTCCCAAGGGGTTTTCACTTCAATAAGAAAATATGTTTATCCATGCAACTAGTCATCCTAACACTCGACCAATTTTACAATTTCATTCTTGGAATAAGAATGCCAAGCCACAAAGCACTACTTGTACGATTAAATCTAGTAGTGGGTTGTATAGAATAAAAATACCATCTGTTATGGGAAAATTGTATTTGACATAAAATATCTTATAAAACAAAACAAAATTACTTGCGTGATCTTAGATCTCAATCTGTTAAGAGAAAATCATGCCTTACTCATTAGTTCTGCAAATCTAAGTATTAAGGACCATGTTGGTTGGTCAATGTTTTGAAGGATAATCTGCAACACCTAGTTGTACACGGTTTGCAAACTTAGAGTCACGAGGACAAATCTTGCTTCCATACATTCATTTGCACCTACAACCTTTCCACTTCTGCCAATGGAAGCCTCAGTGATGTGTTCCAACCACCACATCTACGTTGCTCACCATGACCCATAGATCATGTTTCCCTTCAGTCTTATTAATACGAGATGATTGGTCCTTTGCAGCTTGTTCTTAGTCATTGACCAAGGTGATGGCTCACCACTTTAAGGTTATCTCCAACGTCTTGATTGATTTCTTCTATGCTTCTCCCTTCTCGATCGACACAAAAATTTGTGATCTATCGTAAATCTTTTGTTAGCTACTCCGTGTCTCCTCCTCCAATGGCTTGATCGAGGTTTTACAATTGGACAATATGTGTGTTATGTAAAATTTCATATGACAGGGGAAAAGCACATTGTCATCATCTTAGTTTTTATATGTTCAATGCACTAATCTATATGAATAACAATCTCCGGGAGGCCAACAACCAAATGTGGGCATTCTCTTAAGCAATGCCTTTGCTTCTCAGTGCTAATTGGCCTTAACCATGGTGAATTTAACATGGCAAGAGGAATATTGACCAAAGATTTTAAAAACTATTGGCACAACCATCTTGAATTGTATCAACCATAGAATTTCTATGTAATCAATGAATATACATAATTCTTTGTTTATTTGGTTCGTTGTCCTCACTTTTCCAAAAGTGACCTTGCAATTTGCAAGCTTAATTCCAAACCCTTTGGGGGATTTTAAAAGAAAATAATTGAACAAATTTGGAATTTTGATCAAACTAAAAATAAATAATTGCATATCTAACCAATTGAACGAGACATATCCAAAATTACTATTTTACATAGATGTATGCAATCAGCCATTCCACACTCTTTCATGTGCAAGATCTAAAGAATATTTTGCAAATACGTTAAAATACAATACCTAGTTCAACAAACAAGAAATCAAGATAATTGTGACATGTACGTGGCTACTTTTCTTGATTGTAGGCTCCTCTTGCTTGGGAAAAGTTTTTTTCATCATGAACCAATGAGAGATCTCCTTACACTTCATCTTTCATATATCACTACCATGGAACAACCTTGCTCTGTTATTATCACCCTTTATTCACCATGGCTCTAATACCATGTTAAGAATTAGAACAAGAACATGATTACGAAAAAAAGCTTAAGTCATTCTCAACATGCATTATATTGGTTTCTTGATCTCAATTTATAAAACATCATTTAACCAGTCCATACTAGATCTCATTAATAAGTCATTAATGGGTCTTGGTAATTCTTCATCAAAAATAAAGCTTACAATTCATAATAATGTGATCTTAATTTTGTGATTGTCTAAGAATTCATAATGTAACACATTTCAAACCTCTCAAGCTTTCCTTGAGTCTTTATCTTAAGAAGGAACCCAACAACAACAAAAAATCTAACATGGAACTTTTGTCTTACCTAGAGTTAAAGCCATTAGAAACATAAATCAATGCACATAATGCTCTCAATTTCAATGACAACAATTATAAAATCCTTTTATATTTTCACCAACATAACCATTCCTATGTCTTTGAATACAGTTAAATGACCCTAAGTCTGAAAATTATTTATCTATCTTCTTGTAATGATACTAAAATAGGATTCATGTGCATCTCCTAATATCTTTTTGCTCTTGCATGTATCCCTATGTTATTATCTTTGATTCCTATTTGGTTACATTATACAACAAATTCAATTTTGTGGCATGGCATAGCTTTAGTTCAGTGAAACTTAACTGATCAACTACTTAAATGTTACTCGTGAATGCCTATTAAGTGTAGTGTTTAGGATATGTAGCATGAAATTTAGAAGCCATTTTCATTTCTAAAAATAGATAACTATGCCATCACCCAACACTGACACTATCACACATGTTCAAAATCATGTTTGAAAGTATGTCATTACTCATTAGTAACCCATCACACTCATTTGAATCCACAACCTTAACTTGAATCGAAGATTATATTTTTGTGTCTTTATAGGAGGATCCACAAATCTGACACCTTAAGTCGATATGTTGCCTTATGCACCCAATGGCTCATCATTATCACTGTCTTAATCCACTTATCCTCCATGAACACCTACATCCACATGTATTTCTCTATGAATATTACATACATGTTCTAAAGGAATGTTGTATCCTATTGATGTTGCATTGCATTAGGAGTGAGGTCATTCCATTGTGAGAATTCCTAGTTGAATCCCACTTCCATTAAGGGAGTTTTGAGGTCTAAAATGGACCTCCTAAGGAAACTATAAAATAATAGTGGAAATAATAAAATAAGATTATATTACATCATCAAATGTTAGAGGGTAAAAAGAAAAAATTATTTTTTCAACTCATATTTCCAACTTATCTCCCTATGGGTTTACTCCAATTTCTAGCGGAAACACTCGTTGGATGAAAAAATTGATTCCTTATCCAAGGAATACCCATGTTGCATACTTTTGATGGACCAAACTACACGAAAAATGAAAAATACATGAAAACATGATTGCAATCATGTTTTTTCATGTATTTCTCATTTTTCTTGTAGCAAGGTTCATCGAAAGTATGAAACATCAGTACTTCTTGGATGAGGAATTAGATTTTGCATCCAATGAGTACTCTCGCTCGAAATTTGAGTAAAACCTTAGGGAGATAAGTTGAAAATACGAGTGGGAAAATTAGTTTTATTATTTTATTAGTTTTTAATCTTTTTAGTTTTTTACTCCAAAAATGGTGAATCATCCCCCATGGTTGACATCATCATCTTGAATCCTATTGGTTCTTATAAAGTTTATTTTGGTTATACATTTTTCTTAGGAAGCCCATTTTAGACCTCAAATCTCCCCTAATGAGTTTTCAATGCTTGTTTAGATGAAAAATAACAATCCCATCAATAAACTAATATTATACTATTAAATCTAGCACCATTGTCTTCAAGCCCTTAGAAATTGATAGTTGAAGCATATACTCCCAACCGCAAAAGGTAACATGTCTAACAAAGATGAATGTAGTGATAAAATTGAAGGATTTATATGACCTCACTATAGATTATGGCCCACCTTGTGGCCTAAATGGAAATCTCCCATCGACTCAACAACAACAACTATTATCAAGGTCACTTCTATGTTAATGGCTTTCTGACTAGTTTCAACAAACTAATGCTATTGTGTTGATGGTGCATGTGGTATGGTCAAGTTGCATCTTCTTCATCAGATGCCAAAACCGTTCAATCCATCCAAACATAAAGGGATTGAATGCTTCATATAGACTGCAACAAATCTAGAATTGTTATGACGAGTCATGGGCTCATCTTCCTCTTACCATTTCTGAACAAATTGTGCTATCCTTTTTTTTAAATGCTCGACCATGAAAATAGTGAACCAAAACCTTTGTCTTCCTCCACGCTATGAATTTGAACAAAGTAAACTATCAAATGGGAATTTTAAACTCAAAACGAGAACTCTAGCCCAAAAACCCAAAAAAAAACATGAAAAACAACCTAAAAATGAAAATTGCTGATGCTAGAGTAACATTTTTTTTTTCAAGGTAAATTTTCAACATTTTATAAAAATGGAAGTAAAAGTCAACAAAAACCAAATTTTTTGTGCAAAAAACATCCTTAAAACGAAAAGTGTTGATTCTGGAATAACGTCTTTTTTGCAGGGTAAATTTTCAACAATTTTTAATAATGACATAAAAAGATAATATATCATGACTCTGAAAAACCTTCCAATTCCAACAATTTTCATGGATGGCATTAAAGATAAAATATCATGTCTTAAAATTCCGATGATTTTCAAGCATGATATTATAGATAAAATATCATGTCTCTAAAAAGCCTTAAAATTCCAATAATTTTTAGCCATGGTGTTAAAGAAAAAATACTTATAATTGTTTTCAACCATAGCATTAAAGATAAAATATCATGACTTAGAAAAACCTTAAAATGTTGACGATTTTTCAACCATGAAATTAAAACCAAAGATCATAACTACAAAAAACCTTAAGTTTTCAACATATTTCAACCATGGCATTATGGAGAAAAACAATTATGACTAAAAAAACTTTAAAAATGAACACCTCAATGAAAGAGTTACTATACCAAAAGTATTTTCTTTCTAAATGTTAAAAGCATAGCGATTTTAAAATCTTAGCCTAAGAAAATTTGACAAATTGCAACAAAAAATTAAAATCGACCATCAAATTGGCACGCAGTCAAGGCGAACTCGACCCATTGTAATAAAAACTTAAAGACCAACCATGAAATTGACACATTGTGGGGGGCGGAATCAATCCATTATAACAAAAAATTTAAAACCAACTATCAAATTGACACATAATGGGCTCCGGTCGCTAGTTAATGATCAACACAGGCCACACTGAAAATAATAATAATAAGAATAAATATATAAATAATAAAAATACAAAACAAAACAAAAATTGAAACATTGAAAAAATAAACAAACAAACACACAAAAATTAAAAAAAAATAATAACAAATAAAAATATATATTAATAAAAAATAAAACATGACCCAAAAAGAAAAAATATATAAAAAAAGACAAACAAATATAAAAATCAAATTCAAGCTTTTGTGATCCATATTCTAAATATTAAGGAAAGCTAGATCTGATTAGAATATAAAAATTGTAAAAATAAATAAACTTAATTGGATAATAATAAAAATAAATAATAATTAAATCATAAATTAAATATCATTATAAAATAATATATATATATATATATATATATATATATTAAAACATTTTTTTAATTTAAAAAATAAAATAAAAAAACATGTTTAAAAAAATAGTTAAAATAAAATTAAACTAAAAAATGTAATTAAAAATTTATTTATTTTGTAAGCTTGGCAGGACTACATCTCCATCATGTCCAATATATCACCCTGATCGAGGCGGGGAATTGAACCAGTGACTTCACATCAAGGAGTTCTTTAACAGAGCACCTAATCACTGTATATCCAAGACCCCCTAGACAACAATTAAAAAATAAAAAATAGAATAAAGATTGAAGCCTATGGGCCCTAGGCGACTAGGCTAGGCGGGGAAGAGGAGTTGCATGTAACTCCTTCTCCCCTCAAGCCCAACCGCCCCACAACCCTGGGCAGGGAAGTCAATTCAGGGAATTGACTTCCCCGTCTAGGGTCGTGGGGTGGTTGGGTTGGGCAGGGAGCAGGAGTTGAATGCAACTCCTAGTTTGTGCCTAGCCCAACGACCCCATAAGCCCTGGGTGGGGCAGGCGTGGTTCTCGGAATCACCCTAGCCCCGCCTAGGACTCATGGGGCCTCAATTCTTTATTTTTTTTTAACCTTTTTATTTATTTTTTTAAAATGTTTTTTTTCTTTAATTTTATTTTAATTTTTATTTTAATTATTTTTGTTGTTTTTTAATGGTTTTTTAATATGTTTTTTGTAACGTGTTTTTTTTATTTTAAAAAACTAAAAAAATAAAATAAAATAAAATAAACTTTGTTATGTGCTTTTTTAATGTTATTTATTTTTTATTTTTATTTAATGTGTTTTTTTCAATATTATATATATATATTATATATTGTTTCCTTATTCTTTTATTTTTTAATTGTATTGTATTAAGTTGAAAAGTTTTCTATTAATCAAAAGCATATACAGAGATGATAAAATGCATGTGGTCTCACCCCGACCAAGTTTGTTGACCAATGTTATAACCATACAACATACAAAAAGAAAAATGCCCAACTGAGAGGTCCATAGCCTTAGAGGCCTAACATACTATAAAATAAAGAGAACAAGAAAGATGCCAGTGATCATAATCAGTCGTCAAAGGTAATTAAAGCAAGATTATTTGGCCCTGTTCCTGGAGGAGGAGGAGGGCGATACAGGCAGTTGACATGATGCTCAAAATGAGCAAGCCAAGCTTACAACTTTTCAACTTTCTCCATCAACAGATTTTGCCCATGCTAGACAACCACAATTCTTTCACAAACATGGCATTGGAAGCAGTGGAGTTGTTCAAGTTTGGCCATAACAGCCTCATGCTCCTCCCTTCGAGCTATATTGAGAGATTCCAATAGAGTGATGACAGATTGAACCAACTCTTGAATCGTCGTGGAAGTCCCGGGATGCCTGGAAGGCGCACGGCCCGCTGACCCTGCACGACCATGAATGTTGTGTCGCCCCCGAGAGGCCATAGCATGCCTGCGACCTGATCCTCTACCACCTCCACCAACACCACAAGCACTCTAAATTATCATCATGTCGCTTCTGCCCGTCATGGAGTCGGTTGAATACATATGCCCTTCACGGGTTTCGTGACCCCCACACCTAACGCCACGCACTGAACCAACACCCCACCTAGAGTTTCCACCTCTGGCATTCGTTGTGCCACCCCGAACACTTTGAAGAGAAAAAGAACCTTACACCTTTTCTTGGGCTAGGGCATGCGAGGAGCACAGACTAGATTTCATATTGAAGTGTGGGAAGAAGTCGAGGCCCCAAAGACAATACCCAAACCGAACCAATGACCACTGAAATAAACTAGGCAACACCCAGACAGGAAATGAGTGCCCAAACAAACAACCACCCTTCACCATAGGCCAAGCAAACCGCACCACAAACTGAGACGGAAAGGGAATTCAACGCAACAATTCACCCCACGGGAAATTCACCACTAGACGAAAATCGAACCAATCTAGAACAAGCGGTTGAATCAGTAGCAGGAAAGGCCAGAGTGAGAATAGCAAATAGCACATGAGAGAAAATAGAAAAGATGGCTCCCAAAATCTAGACCGACGCCAAAGCCACAAGGCAACACCAAAAGGAGGTCTAATACTACTGGCCCCGAATGGGAGGAATCAGGGGATGTCAATGCTTGAAAACCAGTGCCACCCCAACATTTCATTATCTGAATCATTTATTTTTTGGAAGAAAAAACTTCAATTGTCATCATCTTTGGGTATAGATTCATAAAAAAATTATTCAATTTTTTATAAAAATATTTTATTTAGCATGTCATTTTTAGCGAAAAGGCCCTGAATTACGTATTTTTTTAATTATATCTATATGCAAAATGTATAATTTTTGTGAAGTGTTTAAAATTATTATTTTTTAGTGACAATCATTTTTATTTATATTAAGTATTAATTAACGATATATAAATATATAAAAAAATCCAAACTCAAAATTAATGTTTCTTATTTTTTTAAACTTTGCAAAAAAAATTAAAAAAATTATTATAAGAAAACATTGCAAAAAAAAACAAAAAAGTGCATGTTTAGAAAACTCTTCAAAAACAAACATCTTAAGACAAAAAATAAAAAGAGGAATAAGACAAGTTGAAAAATGGTTAAATAATCAACATTTAAGAAAAAATGTGCATACTTAAGACGTAAGAAAATTTAAAGTGTCAAAAATATGTCTTAAAAAAATGTTTGTTTATCAAAATCTACATAAAAATCACCAACATTTAAAAAAAAATATCCATAACACATTAGAAAATTTAAAGTGTCAAAATATGTCTTCTAAAAAAAGGGGTTGATGTTGCATCAACACTTTTCAAAATTAGCATAAAAATCACTAACATTTAAAAAAAATGTTCATATTTGATACATAAAAAAAATTTAAAGTGTCCAAAATATGCTCCAAAAAAAAAGTGTACTCTGAATCAAAACTTATCAAAATCAGATGTTGTTTTACTACCTCCAACAAATGGGCAATCGACACAATTCTCATTTGATAGTTTACATTTTTTTTAGAGCTCATTTCATACTTCAATACAAGTTCGACAACTTTCAACGACAAAGGAGTAAGGACTCGTTACATTCTATCAAGTTCAATGCTTCAATTATTAAACAAGAATTCCAAAGCTGGTATAGTAGAGCCTCTAAAAATCACAGAGGACAAAGTAAGCGTGTTGACCTTTACGTGTAATATCCTAGGATAAATTTGTCCCCTAGGGTTTCCAATTCAAGTTAGGGCTCTTTTTAGAATAGCAATAGAAATTCATGCATTCATATAATAATAGATGTTTCTAAACATAATGCTAGTTAACAATAGAACTGTAACAATAATAGCAATCTAGTATTCCTCAATTCCACCACAAACAGTGCTGACAATTCAATTACCATCGTTGTTTAATATTTCAACACAACACAGTAGCAGGTTTACTGAACCAATTTCCACAATTTAACTTAATCCAATTAACAACTCATTCTATCCTTCTAATCTACACAAAATCTAGACAATAACTCAGTTGCCTATAGCTTGGAAAATCTTGTCACGGTTCGATGCCCTAGGAGGGCCAAATGTCAACTCTACATCAGATTGAACTTCTTCTTGTCTTTGCTACCTTAAAAATTATGTATCCCTATGGTAGGTCCTGCACACAAAAAACACGGAATATGTTGCCTCAAGAAATCACCGAAATATACCTCATGAAGGTACTGAGTTTGTTGTTCAACCAGAAAAATAGATCCCATGAATCCCATACCAAAATAACAAAAAATGAATGAGAAAATGGTTAACTAGGGTGGAAACTTTCACCGCCAAATTAATAAAGTAAAAGGGGTTTTAACATCGTTAGAGCCACAACTCAAGAAAATAGATGTATTTTAGTTTTTTGTACCATTGGATAGGTGCTCTAGTCTCGATTTGTGTCAGAGAGGCTACTAAATACAAGATCTCCAAAACCCAAAAAAGGTTTTGGGAGAAAACATCTAGAGACCACTCAATGAAGTTAATTGATCAATAATTTAAATGCCTAAGTCTAACTTAGGAAAATTGATTAATTGATAGAAAATAATTGAGAAAGATTGAGAAAGCTCTAGAGACTCACACGGATCAAGTCTAAGATTATCTTAGTCGTTGATAACGACTTAGTCATAGTCATTGGTACTCCAACGAGAGATTATAAGAGCATATTAAATGGATGGATATAAACACATAGTTGTGAGACACAAGGAGAGCAAGTTCCTTGGCAAATCGAGCTATCCAGTTGCAGAGTTCAAGCAAGAATGAAGCAAAATCAAGAGGGAGCAGAAGCAGTGATTTCTAGTGAAGTTTCAGTGCCAAAGAGTCAGTAGCGAGAGGGTTGCATTATTTCCTCAGTGAGGCTACACATAGGCAGCACAAAAACTTCAAAGGGAAGATCGATTCAGCGAAAGAGGAGGTTGATTCAAGCACTAGTGGCCAGGAAAATTTCCAGGAGGCCAAGTGAATCATCTCCAGAGGCAAAGACAGAAAGAACAACAAATTTCGAGCAACTCATCATGCAGTGTGAGTAGGGTTTGCACTAGGCATGCGCGGAGGCTAACACAGGGGCTTTTGACTATACCAGAACGAGCCATTTGTTGGAGCGAGATCATTTCTTGGGTGAGACAAATTGTCTTATAGATATTTTGGTTAGATTATTTCACTAGAGGATTGCGAGTTTTGGTATCCAAATATTGTACTTAGATTTTTCTACTGCATAATAAAAATAAACTCTCATCTACTGCATCAGTTTCCCCTCCAGGGTTTTTCCAAGGACTATTGTCCAAAAATATTGGTGTCATTTTTATTGTGTGTGCATCTATTTCTCAGTTTCCAGTTTATTTTCCGCAACATAATTTTATTGTGAAGAATTGTAATGTGATTTATTCGTTATTTCTCATAACAAATAAATCGCATAATTTCAAGGAATTTTCACATGGTATCAGACCTGCATTGAAGAACAAATCAGAGGCTCAGTAGCAAGAGGGATAAATTTTGCAGTTTCAGAGGAAGTTTTGAGCAGAATTTCTCAGATCTGCACAAGGCACTAGGAAGTGTGAATTGCAGAGGAAAAGGTTCGATTTCCATTTGCAGATTGTAGAAAAGTTCGATTAGCATCAATTACGCAGATTTGTAGGGGTGGACTTGCCGGAAAGAGGGTTCTGGTGAGTAGATCAGTGAATTCGATATGGGCGCAGTTGTTTTGCAACTAGTCTAGTAAAAGTAGATCAACGTTGGGTGGAAGAGGAAAGCACACGAAAGAGGAATTTTAGAATTTCTCGGAGGGTTTCCATATACATATTTTAGGAGGAAATCCAAGATTTCCAGTAGCATAGGTTGTAGTGGTTTTCCATTCAACCATTGTGAGCTTC
Organism: Pinus taeda; assembly: GCA_000404065.3. NCBI lineage: Eukaryota > Viridiplantae > Streptophyta > Pinopsida > Pinales > Pinaceae > Pinus > Pinus taeda. Next base: position 70,710 of record APFE030900703.1, on the reverse strand, counting down.
AAGAGAAACATATCATGTGTCGGATTCCAGAGAATGACTTCGATAAGGTTGAATGAGTTGCCCAGTAGAGGTAGTAGGCAGTCTGAGGACTGAAGGAGGACATCCAGAGGTAGACAATAGCAAATCTGCGTATTCTAGAAGGGAGTGTGAGTAGGAGAGGAAGAGACTGAGAAGGAAAGGGAGGAGATTCCCATTTATTTCCCAACTTTTGAGTTTCATAGAATGGTCGCAGCAGAGCTCAGAGATCAGGATAAACTTGACGAAGCCTCGAACGTTGGCACCTACAAGCCTAGGATGTTATTCTTGTTGGATACGCATGGCCTGAAAGAATTTGTGTCAGCAGCCATATTTGTATTGGTATACCCTATCTGGTTCCATGAGTATAGGAAGGATATGGTGAGAGCCAAGAGGATGGTCTTGGATGGAGTCCGAGATCATATTGTTCCACACATTGTAGAAAAAATCAATAACCAAGGAAATGTGGAATGTCATTATGATGTTATCCTTGTTGATTTGTGGTAGCATCGGATGTGCTCTACCCATGAAATTTGGTGAAGAGGTTGGGGCACATGAGATCTCCAATACCCAGAAAGGGTTTGTGAAGATTCTAAACAGATCAAGAGATATTAAAATAATTAATATTTTTAATGGAGTCCCTAAGTCTAAACTTAGGGAAAATAAAATATTAATGTGTATTAATATGAATCTGTGTTAGAATGGTCCAAAAGACATGGATCAAGCCAGATCTAATCTTAGTCATTGATTAGGGACTTAATCTCGGTCGTTGATATGTCAACAGGAAAAGTATAAGAGGGGGCTTGAGGGTCACTTGGAGAGGACACCAAAGTGATCTGTCATTCTATTCTCTAGAGCGGGGTTTGCTAAGAGAGATAGAATTTGTGATTAGGAGATGCAGCTGAGGGGAATCTGAGTACAAAGAGACAGAGAGGCATAGATAGTGTCGGGAGAGCAGCGCAGTCACTGGGGAGAGTGACACAGAGCTAGCCAGGGCTCACGTAGGGCCACGCAGAGGCAGTCGGGAGCTGTGCAGAGCCTCAAAGAGGCCAATGTTGCTAACCCAGAGGGCCAGAGGGTTGACGTAGGGCCTCCTAAGGCTGACGCAGACCCATCCGGGGTGACGCAGGGTCAGCGTGTGTAGGTTTTAACCCTGTACAGAAATTACCTGCATATGAATTCTAATACAAAGAAAATAAACAATGCGAGAGCATAACACATAAAACACATATGCACAGAGATTTTCCCCTGGATCCCAAAACCGGGACTACCAACTTGATTTTTCATTATGTTCTTTTCAATGTTACAATACATATTTATACATGCCAAAGCATCCGATACCATGGACCGAAAAACCATCGCGTCCAAAACCATGGACCGAAAACCATAGGTAGGTTCGCCCAACCTAATATAGGGTCCAAAAAAACAATCCCAGGGGTGTTGTCCTGGACCCCGTAGAAGGGGGCTACCCGCCCCCCTCAAACCCCTTGGACAGGGGGGGCTTCCGCCC
>APFE030900703.1:4969-63199 GCA_000404065.3 Pinus taeda | reverse complement strand
CATAGAGGGGGGCTACCCGCCCCCTTCAAACCCCCTAGACAAGGGGGGCTGCCGCCCCCCCCTGTGACCCCCCCACTGCGCAATCGGCGCAACAAAGGGGGAGCTTCGCCCCCCCTCTAACCCCCCCGATTCACTACGTAGGTTAGTCGTGGAAAGAATATAACACAGCCCAACAATGTGAAGCAAGAGGGGCTGACATAGTCCAGAGAGAGGTTGGCACTGGGGTTTTTGGGGCAGATTTGTGCTGAGTAGCTGCTAGAAGGATTATCCAGGGTTTCAACCAAAAGATTTGTCAGAAACTGAGAGGTATTACTGCCAAGGAAATTCTTTGTTGGGTAGGCCAGTTTTGGCACCCAGATTGTACTCTGATATTGCTTAATAAGAAAACCCTCAAATAGCTACACCAGTTTTCCCACATTAGGTTTTTCCAGGGACATTAGTCCAAAAATAATGGTGTCATATGGTGTGTTTGTTTCTGTTTCTTTTAGTTGTTGATCTGTAATATGTTGAGCATGCACTAGTGTTTGTTTTCAGTATTTACATTGTAAATAACTTTTTAAGGAAAATAACAAGTAGGTAAGAATAAATCAGATAAAGTGCATGGAGGGTTTCTAACTAAGTAAACTTAGAAACTTCAACATGGTATCAGAGGGTGATTGCAAATCATAGGAGGACTAAAGGACATTAGCTGAGTGGAGCAATAGCAGCAGAGAATAGTTGTCCCGAGGAGACAAAAGTTGTTTCTAGCAGAGCAGCAACAAGGGAAGGGTGATGCAGTGCCTACGTCATCAAGGGTGAGATGAGAAGAGGCAACGCAGAAGCTAAGGAGGCAAAGGGAGCCTCACGTAGTAGTTGGGAAGGCTGACGCAGTTGGCTGAGGAGGCCGGGTTGTTGGTGTCGGGATTGCGCAGAGCCTAGGATCTCTCACCTTCAGGTTGCTGGAGTTTAGAAGGCTGTGGGAATATTGCAAAGTGGAGCTGGTGAGGTATTGTAGTCAGAACAGTCCCTAGTAGAGCAAGGCCAAAGGAGTTGCTACCGAGGGTTTCTAGTCGAGGAACTCGGATCAGTGGTGCAGTTGCACAAGACGATCAGAGTAGGGGGCATCTCGACAGCGACAGAAGGATTTCCAGGAGGAAAACCAAAACTCAGAGGGATTCTAGAAGAGAACTTCCATATGAGAAGTAGAGACTCAGAGTAGTCGAACATAGAACTTCCAGGAGGGAAGTAGAGGAGCATCATGGCACTACACGGAGTAAGAGACCAGGATAGACTAGACGGAGCATCGAACTTTGCAGTCTGGAAGGCCAGAATCTTATCCGTACTTGACAGGAATCGTGTCAAAAACTTTGCCTTGAAGGTAATAGTTCTCCCAGATGACCCCAATGATAATGACAAGTATGAGGAGGCAATGGTGAGGGCCAAGATCATCATCTTTGACGAAGTCAAGGACCATGTAGTACCACACATTGCCGAGAAGGAAACAACATATGAGATGTGGGGGACCCTCAAGAAGTTGTACCAGCATACTTCTGTGTAGAGAATAATGTTACTTGAGAATCAGTTGAGGTCATATCAAATGAAGAAGGGAGAGCCGATTGACACCTTCCTCAGAGGACTGAATGAGATCCGAGATCAGTTAACTGCTATAGAAGCCACGCCGGATCAGGAATTGATGGTGAGGACGACCCTAAATGCAGTCTCAGAAGACTGAGAGGTATTTTTCTAGAGTATATTGGGCAAAGGGACACTTCCACCTTGGGATGAGATGTGGGTTGCTCTTTGCCAAGAAGAGATCAGATGGCAGTCGAAGATGGGTAGTAGCAACAAGGGGATAAAATTCGAGTAGGAGGAGGAAGATGTTGCCCTAACATCTGAGGGAAAGCAGGAAAAGCGAAAGAAGAAGGATCTCTCCAAGATTAAGTGCTTCCACTATGGGGAGTTGGGTCATTATGTGACCCAGTGTCCAAGGAAGAAGAGTAAGGGAGGGTCTTCCGAGACTAAGGCAGCGCCAGCAAGGGCAGAGAATGAAGTTTTGATAGACGATGACTGTGCCATGAGTGCACATGCACCACTTGTGCAGAAGTGGGGAGACATCAAGTTGTAGTCAGGTAGACTACAGGCAATGAGGGGCAGGATCCTTGAGGTACCCAACCTCTTGGATTAGACCTTGCTATGGGAGCCCCGAAGAGGAGTAGAAGGACAGGTTGAGTCAGTTAGAGACAGATGAGGATGGAGCGGCAGAGAAAGCTATAGTGCAGGAGTCCCAAGACAGCACGAGGCTAGCAGGCTGCAGCAATGCGAGAGGCACAAGAGTGTTGCACCAGTGCATGATGGCACAGAGAGGTGTGCAATAGTGCAAGATGCGGGGAGTTGTTGCAGCAACGCAGAGGTCAAAGAGGGAGCACTTATCAGCGGCAGAGGAAGCTTCAGCATCAGGAGGGTCTCTAGCCCAACAGAGAGGTCAGAGTTAGGATATCAGTGACTTACTTCTCAGCAACTGAGTTGCAGTGCAGCAGTGGGCAGAACGATACAACATAATGAGAGGAGATGCATTGCAGATGCAGTGCTGGGAGAAAGGACCAACAACAACATGGATGTAGAGGGAGTTGTCGTACAGATACAGCAGTGGTAGTGGCAGAACCATGGGCAACAGTACAAGATGCAGCAAGTGAAGAGGATGTTGGGTAGGAAAGCCTAGCATCAGCACAGGTACCGATGCTAGATGATCAAAGTAATACTCAGTGAGGAGTATTGCTAGAGCACAGTCCTCGCTAAGAGGGAGTGTTGATTTGGGGTAGCATCGGATGTTCTCTAGCCATGAAATTTGGTGGAGAGATTGGGGCACATGAGATCTCCAATACCCAGAAAGGGTTTGGGCAGATTCTAAACAGATCAGGAGATATTAAAATAATTAATATTTTTAATGGAGTCCCTAAGTCTAAACTTAGCGAAAATAAAATATTAATGTGTATTAATATGAATCTATGTTAGAATGGTCCAAAATACATGGATCAAGCCAGATCTAATCTTAGCCATTGATTAGGGACTTAATCTCAATCGTTGATATGTCAACAGGAAAAGTATAAGAGAAGGCTTGAGGGTAACTTGGAGAGGACACCAAAGTGATCAGTGATTCTATTCTCTAAAGCGGGGTTTGCTAAGAGATATAGAATTTGTGATCGGGAGATGCAGCTGAGGGTAATTTGAGTACAGAGAGACAGAGAGGCAGAGATAGTGCCAGGAGAGCAGCACAATAGCCGGGGAGAATGACGCAGAGCCAGCCAGGGCTCACGCAGGGCCACGCAGAGGCAGTTGGGAGCTGTGCAGAGCCTCAAAGAGGCCAGTGTTGCTGACGCAGAGGGCCAGAGGGCTAATGCAGGGCCTCGTAAGGCTGACGCAGACCCATCTGGGGTGACACAGGTCCAACGTGAAGCATAGAGGGGCTGACACAGTCCAGAGAGAGGCTGACGTTGGGGTTTCTGGGGCAGATTTGTGCTGAGTAGCTGCCGAAAGGATTATCTGGGGTTTCAGCCAGAAGATTTGTCAAAATGTGAGAGGTATTACTGCTAAGGAAATTCTCTATTAGGTAGGCTAGTTTCAGCACCTAAATTGTACTCTGATATTGCTTAATAAGAAAACCCTCAAATAGTTGCACCGGTTTTCCCACATTGGGTTTTTCTGGGGACATTAGTCCAAAAATAATGGTGTCATATGGTGTGTTTGTTTCTGTTTCTTTTAGTCGTTGATCTTGTAATATGTTGAGCATGCACTAGTGTTTATTTTCAGTATTTACATTGTAAATAACTTGTTAAGAAAAATAACAAGTAGGTAGGAATAAATCAGATAAAGTGCATGGAGGGTTTCTAACTAAGTAAACTTAGAAACTTCAACAATCCTAGGATCCATCTAAGAACAGGAAAATGGTTCTCAAGGAGAAGCTAAGGACCACAAATATGAAGGGTGAAGGCTAACTCCATATCTCACCAAAATTTGAGATCTCGAAGATGAGTTAGCAGTTGTAGGTGAGAAACCAAAGGAAAGTGAACTTGTGCAAATAGCATTAAATGGGTTTACTAAAGAGTGGGCTACGTTTGTTTAGGGAATTATTGGACAAGACATATTGCCTCATTGTGAATGCCTATGGAGTGATTTCAAACAAGTGGAGCTTAGGCTCAGTCTTTTCTAGGGTACTACCACCAGAGTAGCAAAGGATAGAAGGTTGAGAAGGAGGAGGATAATGTATCCCTTGCCAGTTAAAAAAAAGTGAAGAAGGCTCCTAGTGGGGACAAAGCTCAAAGGGAGGAGAGAAAAAGAAGAAGGATTTGTCAAAGATCAAATGCTTCAAGTGTGGTGAGTTTGGTCACTACAACACCCAATGTACCAAGAAGAAGAAGGACAAGGGGGAACAACAAACAATAGATTTGGTAGACATAGTTGAGTTAACCTCCAGGTTGGAGGAGTTTGCATTAATAGCGACTATACCTCCAAATGGAGGAGCATGATGCTTCAAAGTTGCAGGATCAGGAGAGGTCCATGGAAGAGTAGAAACAATTGCAAGATACTCGTCATATGGGTCATTACCCTTGCTACAGGGGCCCACAGTTTTTAGTAGCAGAAGGATCAGTGTCAGTAGGCGCAGTCATACCTTGAGATACAATTGCAAATACTAGTTGCAAACAATTACTAGAGGGGCGCAGAGATAGTTGGGCACAGACAATTACTCAGTAGACAGTGAAAATACTAGTTGTAGTCAAATACTCAGGAGAGTTGCATAACCAGTAAAGGGACACAGTGATGTATAGATCAGTTCTTAGTTGTAGTAGTTGTAGCAATAGCAACAACATGAGACATATGCAATGCAGGTAGTGTTGGCAGTGGTGCAAGGAGGCATAGTGCGATGTCAACAGCAGTGCGAATGCAGGGTCATTCAACTTCAGGGATAATGGATGAATTAGAGTATGCGCAGTGGCTTGATGGACAGTGTCAGGATGTTACAGATGTCATACATTAGCAGTGTGAGGAAAGATGCTATAGGAGAGAGCACCTTCCTTGCTAAGAGGGAGTGTTAGTTTTGTATTGTAAGAGAGGTTTTCTAGTCTCGATTTGTGTCAAAGAGGCTACAGAACACAAGATCTCAAAAACCTAAAAAGGTTTTCGGAGAAAACACCTAGAGACCACTCAATTAAGTTAATTAATCAATAATTAAAATGCCTACATCAAACTTAGGAAAATTGATTAATTAACAACAATTAATTGAGAGAGATTGAGAAAGCTCTAGAGACTCACATGATCGATTCTAAGATGATATTAGTCATTGATAATGATTTAATCATGGTTGTTGGTGCACCAACAAGAGATTATAAGGGAAAATCGAAAGGATGGAGATAGACACACAGTTGTGAGACACAGGGAGAGTGATTTCCTTGGTTGATCAAGTTATCCAGTTGTAGAGTTCGAGCCAGAAGAAAGCAAAAGCAGTGATTTCTGGTGGAGTTCAAATCTTGGAGATTCAACAAAAATATGGCTGCATTATTTCCTCAATGAGGTTACGTAGAAGCAGTGCAAGAGCTTCAGAGGGGAGATCGATTCAGGTGCTAGTGGCCAAGAAAAATTCCAAGAGGCCAAGCAAGTCATCTCCAAAAGCAGAGATAGGAAAAACAACAGATTCTGGGCAACTCCTCAGGCATTGTGAGTAGCATGTGCTAGGCTTGCGTACAAGTTGACGAAGGGGATTTCGAGTGGCCCAGACAAAGCCAGTTGTTGGAGTGGGATCAATTGTCAGGTAAGACAAATTGTCTCACAAATATTTTGGCCAGATTATTCTATTGAAGGATTGCCAATTTGGGCATCCAGACATTGTACTCAGATTTTGTTGTTGCATAATGAAAATAAACCCTCATCTGCCACACCAATTTTCCCTTCAAGGTTTTTCAGGGGACTATTGTCCAAAAATAATCATTTTTATTGTGTGTGTGAGTGCATCTATTTCTTAGTTTCCAATTTATTTTCCGTAACGTAATTTTATTGTGAAAAATTGCAGTGTGATTTATTCATTATTTGTCATAAGAAATAAATTGCATAATTAATCAATTAGAAGAATACATTTCCATTTGTTGCAATTTCAAGGAACTTTCACAATTTGATCCAAATTGATGATGTTAATTTGATTCCAACTCTCCTCTATCTATAGATTCCTTCATGGGCTCCCGAATGTGAGGGGTTGTGAATGCAACCCCCAATTTTGGGGTTTTTTTTGCTCCAACTGACCCAACATTTACACAATGTTGCTCCAACATTGGAAAATTTGGGTTTTACCCCTTTATCAAGGCTATAGCCTACGGGGTTGGATAGGCTATTTTGTTCTCCCTAGGGAAATTAATTAGGAGGGAACATTATATTATGGGACTTTGTATAAAGGATTTGTGAATAACTGGCTAATGGACGAGATGATTGAAAGTTGGCACACTTGCAAATGGAGGTTCGATCAAACCGACACAATGCATACACTATCCCATATGCATGATCCTTTGTCTTTTGCGGCAAACACATACCCAAGGGCAGGTAGATGTTTTTGAAAACAAGTCATATACTCAAAACAGTTGTTTTCGAAAATAAATCATATACTCTGCTAATGGTTTTTGAGTAGGAATTTACAGGGTAAGTTCCTCAGATAGAACACCAAAGGACACTGCTCACAAACAAATCACAGATCAATACACCAGTATTCTTGACGTGGTTAAAACCTTCAAAGAGGGAAACAGTCCACGACCTGAACCAACGTAGCCACTTCAAACAATTTATTAATAAAAGAAATAAAATTTACATAAGTTTCTCTCATGAACGATCACCTTACAAATGACCCTCCATGCTCTTTAAATTGAGATCATGGACCAATCGAGTGTTAAACCACGGATCAAGTGTCAGTAATACTGAGGAGAGAATGAATCGTCAAATCACTTCATGTCTAGAACATATCGTGATTGTCGAATTGTAAGTTACGAAAGTACATAGTAAAGAAACACACTTTACCTTACTCTACACTAAACCAAGTTATACTTAACTATTTCCTATGTGTCAGAATATCCTAACATCCCCCCTTAAAAACAACTTGGAATAGGATTGAAGGATGTACAAATATGGCACAATAGGAGAAGGAAGGAGGCATTAGTGCCTATCTCCCCTTAGTGACAACTTCCTGAACTCCAACCATAAATTGAAGTTTAGTAAACTTTGCATATGTGAGAACCTTTGTAAAGATGTCTGCAACTTGATCATCAGTTGAACAATATTTCACTTCAAGAACATGGTCATGAATGAGCTTTCTGATGAAGTGCATGTGTAGTTCAATGTATTTGTTGCGCTGATGTTGGATTGGATCTTTGCATAGTTGAATGGCATTTTGATTATCACACCAAAGTGTAATCGGATGTTGCCGCTAAAAGCCAAACTCTGATACGATCTAAAGAAGCCACAGGGCTTCCTTACTAGCTTCTACGGCACCGCAATACTCTGCTTCTCCTAAAGAAAGAGAAATGGCACTTTGTTTCTTGCAAGCCATGTAATAGGTCCAGAACCAAGAGTCCAAACATAACTTGCAGTAGACTTCTAATCATTAGGTCACCAGCCCAATCAGAATCAGTGAAACCAACCAATAGAGGAGATGCTTCTGCACTGTAATGAATCCCAAACTGAACTGTACCTTGAACATAATGAAGTATTCTTTTAGCTGCTTTCCAATGACTTTTATGTGGGTTTTGCACCAACCGAGCAATAAGGCCAACAGCAAAGCAAAGGTTAGGACGGGTATGGGTTAGATACAAAATTTTCCTACAAGCTGATGGTATAAGGTAGCATCAACTTGAGGGGAAGTACAAGTGACTGAAAGTTTGGCTCCAGACTGAAAGGAAGAAGGGGCTGGCTTACAGTCTTCCATGTGAAAGTGGCATAGAAGATCACAGGCATACTTGGACTGGGAAAGAGAAATACCTTCTTTGGATTGCAAGACTTGAAGACCAAGAAAATAATGCAAGTGCCATAAGTCTGTCATTTCAAACTGTTTTCTAAGGCTATACTTCACATGGTTTATAAGGTTGCAATCACTACTAGTAAGGATAAGATCATCAACATAAAGAACAAGAATGATAAGAGACTTACCCACTTTCTTGGTGAAGACAGTATTGTCAGAATGAAACCTAGAAAACCTAGTATCTAAAATAAAGTTATCCATTTTGGCATACCAAGCCCGAGGGGCTTGCTTGAGACCATAAAAGGATTTCTTAAGCCGACATATAAGGCTAGAGTCTTTTTGTATAAAGTCGAGAGGTTGTTTCATATAGATTTACTTATGCAAGTCCCCATGCAAGAAGGCATATTTAACATCCATCTGATGGACTTCCCATTTGAAAGAGGCAATAAGGGAAAGAACAAGGTAGGTAGAGTTCATTTCTGCATCAGGGGAGACGGTTTTAGTATAATCAATGCCTTCAACTTGCAAAAATCCCTTAGCAACAAGATGAGCTTTATGTTTATCAACTTTTCCACTTGGTCCAAACTTGGTTCTGTAAACCCATTTACATCTAATAAGTTTTCTTCCCCTTGGAAGAGGTACAAGATCCCATGTATCATTTGTCAATAATGAACGATATGCTTCATTCATAGTTGCGTCCCAATCTGGATGGCCTAAAGCTTCTGCAAAGGTGTCAGGGTCATAATTCGCTGAAGCTTGAGCTAGTAAAGAAGAGGCTCTATCGAACTGAGAACGTGTACGTCATTGATCTGTAGGATTACCTACAAGAAAACCTGTTGCATCCCGAGTAGCACAGACCCATTTTGGAAGCTGAGGAGCTGAAGGAGGATCCTGAGAAGGTAGGGGAGGATTGTCATCCTCACTGTCATCATCTAAAGAAGAAATATTTTCATAATTAGAAGGAATAGAGAGAGGTGGCACATCCGCCAAACTAGGCTCGTAGGCCAATATATTTTCAGCAAACTTTACATCTTTTCTAATAATAACATTTTTGGATTTAGGTGAAAGAAGTCTATATCCTTTGACATCTTCAGAATATCCAACAAAAATACATTTTTCACTCTTAGGTTATAAAGCTTTATGTTTCTCATTGGGAATATGGGCCCATCCTTCACTTCCAAACACACGAAAGTGACTTACATCTGGTTTAATTGAGCTCCATGCTTCTTCTGGAGTGGTATTCTTTAAAACCTTAGTAGGAGTGTGATTTACTATGTAATTTGCACAGTCAATTTCTTTCGCCCAAAAATTAATACTAAGTCCTTTAGATTGAAGCATACAATTAGTGATTTCCTTTAAGATGTGATTCTTCCTTTCAGCTATACCATTTTGTTGTGGAGTATATGGAACAGTATGTTGCATTTGAATTCCATTCTCAGTGCAAAAGTTGATGAATTTGTTGTTAACATATTCTCTGTCATTGTCAGATCTTAGCTTAAGAATTTGATGTCCGGATTATTTCTCAACAAAGGCTTTAAAAGCCAAGAACATGTTAAATACTTCACTTTTGAGTTTTCAGAAGTATACCCAAGTGCATCTGGAGAAATCATCAATGAAAGTTAAGAAATACTTGTAGCCAGAAAATGAAACCACTGGAAGTGGACCACATAAATCACTATGCACAAGTTGTAAAGGGGCTGAGGCGTGCCAAGAGGCATGTTTTTCAAAACTATCTCAATGATGTTTTCCGAGTACACATCTGGAACAAAAATCATCTTTGCAAGATACCATAGGAAGACCTGTCACCATATTTTCTTTACATAATTTTGAAGGGAGCGATAGTTTAAGTGACCAAATCGCTCATGCCAAAGTTTGCTCACTTCATCATTGTGAGCAACAAATACCGAGGGAAGAGTTGATAACCCAAAGTTGTTAAACTTATACAACCTTGTAGAATCATCAGCAATGCCAGTAGCTAAAATATGTCTAGAATATCTTAGGTCCTTAATTAAAACATCATGAGGTGAAAATTCAATGATTTTACCTTCACCTCAATGAATTATCTGATATACAGATAGAAGGTTGCAGGATAAAGTTGGAACACATAATACATCATTAAATTGACCTTTGTCTAAATGAATAGTTCCAGTCCCTACAACACTAAGAGATCTATCATCACCAACATATATATTTTTGGTGTTACAATCATTTAAAGAATAAAACATGGCTTTGTTTTTGGCCATGTGATAAGAAGCTCTAGAATCAATGAGCCACTCATGAGAATGAGAAGAAGAAGATACATTTAGTACATAATCAGACCGAGTTGTTTGACAACCACATGTAGAAAGTGTTATTCCTGAAGATGAAGTCGAAGTTTAAGAGTGCGCCAAATGGATGTTATGCTTCTTCATTGTTGTTTCCAAGGCTTCCATCTTCTTAAAGCATTTGGATTTTAAGTGGCCATCTCAATTACAAGAGTTACAATGTCTATCAATCTTCTTCCCTTTGTTTTTATTTCCCTTATCATTTTGTTGAATTGATTTTTTTATTTTGAGACTGAAAGTGCTTAGGACCCTTGGTTGGTTTAGGACCATTCCTTTTAGGATGCTGCTTCTTAGGATTCTTTGAACTTGGTTGTTGTTGGGCGGCTAAAGCTTTCTTAAAAGAGTTTCCAAGATTAACAAGACCAAGATGTATGAGTTTTTCTTGTTCTGTTATTAAATAATCACAAAAGACATCAAAATAGGGGGACTTGTAGGCTTGTCCTTGAAAAATAAAGGCTTCTCTAGTAGAGTGGAAGGTGAAAACAAACACAGAGTAGGTTGGTCATAACTTAGTAAGAATGGAATAGATAAGGCTACCATCTTCTTTCTTAACCTTAACACCTTCCAAGAGAAGACTAAGGGTCTTGAACTTGGACAAAAAATCTTCAATGGAAGAAAAACTATTGGGGTCCAACGTAAGGAGCTCATTTTCGAGTTGATGGGCTCTAATTTCATTTTTAATTCCAAAAATTTTATTGAGTTGTTTCATTGTTTCATCAAGGTTATCAAGTTCTGCAATATGGAATCTAAGGTATGGAGAAATAGACATCCCTATCAACCCACGTGCTTGATCTTGCTTATTTTCCCATTTGACTGTCGTATCTTCATCTTTAAGTTTAGACTCTTGGCATGAGACTATTCTATAAAGACCTTTACTTCTAAGTAAATCCTCCATATAGGACACCCATCAGATGTAGTTAGTGCTATCAAGAATAACTTGGAATGAATTTCCATTTTAACAGAAAGTGAAGTTGTAGATGTAAATGTTGAAATTAAGTGTTCCAATGGAAAGATCTCGAAAAATTAGGTCGATTAAAAAAAACGGCTTCCGGATGAAGAAGTTATGGCTTTTTGAAGAAAAGTTGTTGAAGACGTTGACGAAGTAAGCGAATGAGCGGAAGTGAATGATAATGTTATATTTAAAATAAAAATCCCCCCTGTCCAAACTTAATCTAATTAGTTCACTTTAAAAAAAATATATGTGACCCACTTTTATAAATAAGTAAAAATCACTTGTGCAATGGTACCTTATGAGTTGCCCATTAAATTGTAACTTAAATAAAAGATTAGAATTATAAGTGACTCACTTTTTATAATGGGTGAGAACACTTTTACATCAAGTAACTTTAAAACATAAGATACATGTGTTTTTTGAAAAAGTAACTCAACAAAAAGAAAAGCTTGAACCCAAGACCTCTATTCTCATAAAGTAACTTTGGACCAAGTGAGCTAAATGAAAAGGTTAGTAATTTTTGGAAAAGAGAAAGAAGATTTCTTTTTTTTTTTTTAGTGACTGAAGCTTTAGCATGCGTGTTTACGTGAAAAAGCCATTTTTTGCCTACAAAACAAAAAAACACACAACCCAACAAGGACATGCGAAAAAACCAAACCTTATGGCTTCAAGTTAACTTTCACCGGAAACTAAATATTTTACTCAATGTTTCTGATTTTCCGAGATCACACTAAGGTGCGGAGGAAAAGAGCATACGCATGAGAAAAATCCTTTCTTTTTATTTCTAATTTTCCCAGATCACAAAGAGTAGCAAGGCAACGAGCATACATAGAAATGAAAAGTATAGATCCAGTGATAAAAAAACAGAGAGCGAAATAAACCGAAATAAACAAAGAGATAAATAACTAAAACTACAAATAAACATTGTATACCTCCAGATCTTAAAAATGACGTAGTTAGGGCTACCGAAAACATTTTTGCGTAGAACGAAAGGGGTTCCTCACTGAAACAGATGCTCCTAAGACAATAGAGCAGTGATCTCAGCTCGAAAGTAGTCAGAAACAGTAGATCTGGGAAATGACAGTCAGATGCAGTTGTACCGGCTTCGCATTTGGATCACCAACGGATGCAGCCCTCAAATAGCTCTGGTACCATGTAGGAATTTACAGGGTAATTTCTTCAGATAGAACACCAAAGGACACCGCTCACAAATAGATCACAGATCAATACACCAGTATTCTTGACATGGTTAAAACTCTCAAAGAGGGAAACAGTCCATGGCCTGAGCCAACGCAGCCACTTCAGGTAATTTATTAATAAAAGAAATAAAAATTACATAAGCTTCTCTCATGAGCGGTCACCTTACAAATGACCCTCCATGTTCTTTAAATAGAGATCATGGACCAATCGGGTGTTAAGCCACGGATCAAATGTCAGTAACACCGAGGAGAGAATGAACCGTCAGATCACTTCATGTTTAGAACATATCATGACCGTCGGATTGTAAGTTACAAAAGTAGATAGTAAAGAAACACACTTTACCTAACTCTACACTAGACCAAGTTATACTTAACTATTTCCTATGCGTTGGAATATCTAACATTTTGAAAAAGGTTGTTTAGCAAATTAAGTCATATATACTCTTACCACCATTTTTTACGACTAAGTATTGAGAAATAGTTTTTCCTTATTACATACCTTCAACATAATTAGTTTTAAAGAAGAACATTAGTTTGTTTATTATAACTAATTTTGGTCTAAGAATTTTAGAAAACATTATAGTGGGGTTTTGAGATTAAATTGAATACAAAAATGACCAAATTATCTAAAGTTCAATTCAAAAAACTTGTGTATTGTGACAAATATTGTTTTGACTATCACATGGACATCTCTCTAAAATCAATAAAAATGTCTATTTAAAAGCAATTAATAATCCAAATTTGTTTCTTTCTCTAAAGAGAGTTTATAAAACAATATATAAAAAATTGTTGTCATTAAATGAAATCAGCGTAAAGATTATTTCCATAAGACAAAACTACAATATCATTTGCTAGTTTAAACTAGTGTGGAATCAAATCACCAACCTCCTCCTAAAAACACATATGTTCTTCCATTGAATTATCACCATTCAAAAAATTGAGGTGGGGGAGAAACATGTAGTTGAGCAGCCCCAATAATTCCTGGTAATATAATATAATAATTTTAGTCTCTAGACGTTGATTTTATTCCTTAGATCCATGTGCTAACGCAATAAAAACTAAAGTGTATAAACCATTCACAATACGGTGTTAAGTAATGAGTGAAGTAAAACAGTGTATAAACCATATGCAAATCGTGGACTAGGTTTGGGTACCCGGCCCCAATAATTCCTGGTAATATAATATAATAATTTGTCTCTAGACGTTGATTTTATTCCTTAGATTCATGTGCTAACGCAATAAAAACTAGAAGTGTATAAACCATTTTATTCCTTAGATTCATGTGCTAACGCAATAAAAACTAGAAGTGTATAAACCATTCACAATACGGTGTTAAGTAATGAGTGAAGTAAAACACTGTATAAACCATATGCAAATCGTGGACTAGGTTTGGGTACCCTCGATGGCTCTTGATGGATAAAAAGTGTAGAAACCATTCACAATACGGTGTTAAGTTATGAGTGAAATGAACACTGTATAAACCATTTGCAAATCGTGGACTAGGTTTGGGTACACCCTAGATGGCTCTTGAACTTATCAATAGGAATAAATACTAGAGTTTGGGGTATCAGACTATCAAATGCTCAATTACCCTCAAAGGAGAAAAAGTCCACTCTTGTCCACTATAATAGAATGCCCACAATTATCCAAGTCCCTGACTTTTACTATTCTCCAGCTACGTTAACACTGTCTAACTGATGAGACTTAGAAGCCAATGCTAATGCTTGATAAAAACTCACATGAAGAGAAACTTGTTGATATGGAAGCCTCCTTTTTTCCTCTCCCAAATGGATGCAATCATCAAAACCCTATCACCTAATTCCTCGATGTAATATTTTTTCTTTCTGCCCAACTCTTTTCCCCATACCTTTTGACGAAACTTCTCCATAACAAAATCCTTTAGCTCCTTACTATTTGTGGGACAGGCATTGAGGTAGATATCCCATTTTTGCATCCATGTGTAGTTTTGTTTCATCCATGTTTTCTTTCTTTCTCTGATGCCTTCATTGAAGATAACATTAGGCCATCTACCCACTCTCATTTGTTCAATTCTTTTTAGGTATCTTATGAGCCGCACCATAGTGATTGCTTCAATGTAAGTTGCTCCTATTTCACTCAGCGTTATCTCATAAGATACTAAACTTTTTATTTTGAACTTGCTCATGATCAAGCGTTTTTGGATTTTCTCAATTTGTTTCCATTTTGAGACGGGAGTGCTGCTAACCCACAATTCACACCCATACAGCATCACTGGACAAACTAGGAGTCCAAAAAGCACTTTAATCATTTTCCAATCCCATAACTCTACCTCTCTACCTCTGTTTTGAAGAGCATATAATGCTTTCCACCCTCCTAAAATTCTCTTCTTTCTGCAATCCTCCCAATTGAGTTTGTTGTTGAAATCAATCCCAAGGTACTTATACTCTTTTACTTCTTCAAGAATGTTGTCTTCAAAGAAGAAAGTATGCTGGCTATGTTTTCTTCTATTAGAAAAAATCATTATTTTGGTCTTGCTAGTATTGACTTGCATCCCCACTACTCTACAAAAATGCTCAAGGGCATATAAGTGCATTTGCAATCCATGGGCCAATTTAGAAATCAATACAATATCATCAGCATATAAAAGAAGCTTTATCACAAACTCCCCCAACCGAACACCATCTCCACCTTGCAGATTTAGCTACTCTTCCAATTTATCAATATATAGACCAAAAAGAGTGGGGGATAGAGGGCAACCTTGCTTGACTCCAATGTCACTTCTAAAGCTTTCTGAAATACCTGCTGAGGTTCTAATTTTGACTTTCACTTCTTCATAAAGTCTATGGATAATGGCTCTATAATGCACTGGAATTTCAAGTTCTTCCATTGTACGCCACAACTTATCCATAGGGACTGTGTCAAATGCTTTTTTGAAGTCAACAAAGCAGCAAAATACTTATTCTTTGTCCTCCCAAACCTTTTCAACAATGTGTCTCAACCTGATGCCATGATCCACTGTAGAATGTTTCGACCTAAAACCCACTTGTCCTCTTGCCCTCTTTTCTTTTACTTCTGCCCACTTGCTAATTCTGTCTTCTACCATGCTGTCGAAAAGCTTTGCAAACAAAGGATTGATCATAATTGTTCTATAGTTGGATGGATTATTAATTTCTCCACCTTTAAAAAGGGGTATTGCTAGGCTAATTGTCCAGTCTCTTGGAAATCCTTGCTGAATGATGTTGAATATTTTCATGATGTGTGGTGCAAGACCGTTCATTCCCCATTTTAGATACTCTGTTTGAAGTTCAACCAAGTCCTTTGTCTTTCTAGTTTTCAGCGTCTTAAGTCCGTTCTCTACCTCCTGTAATGTGAAGAGCTTTGAATTTGTGTTGATCCTGGGGGGGACTCCGCCTCAGATTATTTCTCATAGAGTTGCCTTGCATAATCAAACCATTGATTGGCTATGATATTATTTTCAATTTTCTTCTTCTTTGGTTGCAGTTCCTGCCAAAAAAACTTTGGATTATTCTTGCTTAAATATATTAACTCTTCTCTCCTTGTTTGCATGGACTCATCTTTTTTCTTTTTTAGTATCTACTTATATAACTTTACATTCATTTTCTCTTTTCCTACCTTTTTCAAGGTTCTCCTTGCCATTTTGCATTCCTCATCAAACCAAGCATTTATAGGAAAGCAATTTGATTCTGATTTCCTATTTTCTGCTCTTTTGCACTTCTCAAGTGCACTTTGGATTATATTTGTTAACTCATGGTTGCTGAAGCATTTGAAACCAGTTTTCTCTTTCTGAATTAATCTCTCTGACATTGTCTTGAAGATAGTCCCATTTTCTTGCGTTAAAAGAATTTTGCCCCTTGATAGTGATTGTCAAGAGCATTGAGTTTTCCTCTTATGTTGTCTTTCTTCTAACCATGATAACCTTATAAAAATTGGGTTATGCTCTGATTTTAAGTCCCAAATATGCTTTCGAATACTACTTCATCTATATTTTCTATTAAACTTTGTGAACACATCACATAGTCAATGACACTTGCCCCATTGTATGTGTTGCAAATGAAGTTCCCAGACCTTTTCCATCTATAAGATAGCTCATAAAAAGCACAGCCCTGCATATTATAGTCCGATGAAATCAACATCCACATCTGTCAAATGAATGTGAAGATCAATGCCTTTCTCATGCTGAGTTAGTCTCTGAAGAGGGCACTTTCCTCATTGGTATAAATCAGATCCTGGTGGAACCAGGGTTAAGAAAACTCCAAAATCATGACTCAATTCAAAAACAAACTTCATAGATTGCTTAAAGGAAAAAGCCAACAGCAAAATACTAGTTTTTATCCTTGAAGACGAGTACCCACATACAGTGAAGGAGACGAATCCCACTCCAAATCTTGTGAATAACGTTCCCCGGGCAACCCAAAATAATATAGAACCAAAAAGTCATGAATGCATTAACATATGAGCAATTTTCTCTTCTCACTTCACTATGTAACTAAAATACAATTCTTGTTAAACACACATGGGAAACATAAAATAGGAAAGATAAATCATGTGAGTTCATTTTTTATTAACAGGAGATATACATTTATAGTATATTGTTGTGACCGTTGGGATTCACATCCCAAGGTCTCTTTGACTCCTTTTGTCCATTCGGCGTCCACACTAACCCATTGAGGATTAGGTGTCTAACATTCCCCCCCTTAATCCGAAGGGTTATGTATGAGTCCAAGAAGAGAGCTGTAATACAAAATGTGCAAAAATGCATGGCAGCACTAAGCTGAATGTGCTCTATGAAATGTTGGTATAAAGGGCGGTGGTTTAAGGATGGCCACCAACACTGGAACGCTTAGTTCAGTTCCCGGAACTCTTCCAAAACTGGCAAGAAGCTGAAGTCTTCTGCTAGAGGAAGTGATCCTATTGTTTTAAAGAGGGAAACCTTCAACCATAAAAGGGAGGTCTCACCCGCATAAAAGGTAAAACTTCAACCTGAAAAGGGAAGTCTCAACCTGTGATGGTTTAAGGATGACCAACAACTCTGGAATGCTTATGCAATTCCTAGAACTCTTCCAAAACTGGCAAGAAGCTGTAAGTCTTCTGCTAGAGGAAGTGTTCTCAATTTTGTCTCCGGAACTCTTCCAAAACTGGCAAGAAGCTGTAAGTCTTCTGCTAGAGGAAGTGTCCCACATCGCTAACTGAAGGCATGTTCAGGCATCTTTGTCTCTGGCTACAACTCTGAAACTGGTGTGGCAGGTTGTGGCTCAGGCTCGCTTGATGTGGCTTTGAAGCTTGTAGATGACCATCATTTCCCCCCCTGTCAAATACAAGGTGAGAAGATGGAGAAAACTCAACTGCAAGATTGTTCAATATTCTGGAACAAGTTCTGACACGTGTTTGAAATATCTTCTTGGCTGTTGATGCCCATTGCCAAGAAGCGATCCGTCCTAGATGAATCTTTGTTCTTGCAGGACGTTTGTTGCTGAAGCATTTGTGTGAAGAATGGGTGGTTTTATGACAGTGCTTACATGGATGAAGATCAAAACAGTGATCTTTCAGATGGCCAACTCGGTCACATTGTTGGCATTTCACGATCTGTTGTTGTTGTTGTTGCTGTGGAAGAGGGGTAGAATCTGGAACAGCTGAAGCTGAACTATCATGAAGAGAAGGTGAACTGTCATGAATGAATCCAGCACTCTGAAACTGAATGGGTTTTGATTAGTCTGGGATATGAAAGGGCAAGTCCTTGTCATAACCAAGACTGGTTCTGTGCTTGTTGTGGACAAGCTGTTCCCAAGGTCTGATGATGGGCTTGGGAAGTGCAGACTGAGTTGCTGCATCTGCATGTACAACTGTTGCTTTATTTGAATGAACTGTAACATTATTGACTTGCTGTTTATGGGAGTCTGTTTCAATCTTCTGAATAGAAACAGATTCAGAATGATGACTCCACTGTTGTAATTCTTCCTGCTGTAGCTTTGTCTCAAGCTGCAAAAACTCAATATTCTCATGTGCATTTTGGAGACAAATTTTAATATTGGAAAGAGAGGTTTTGTTGATCTTAACCATCTCATCAACAGTGGAAAGTATTAAATTATTCAGTAGTTTCAATACATCATCTATTCTATCATTTCAGACCAATATGATCAAAGAAGTGATGTTATCTTCAGCTACAAATTGGTCTATAAAGTGACAAATAATTGCAACTATTAGATGAGTAGCAGGATACCAGACAGAGTACCAATTTCAATGTAGCAAATAACTCGCTGCTTTAATGTATTTGGATACAACTGGTTAAGCGAGCTCGTTTTGAACACACTGGCCTTGCACTGATATAATTTCCAGTGTCACTTTCTGTATCTTCCTCAGTGGAGTAACTTCTCTTATGACCAACAGATAGTCTCAAGCCTTGAGGATCATAGCCTTTGAGATTCACGTTGAGTAAATACCAGAAGCTGTTGCCAAGTGTCCTTGGAGATACTATACCGGGAATGTTTCTGTACAAAGTCACACCACTGCTCAAGCAACCGAAATTTTCCAGCCAATAGCAATCTCCAGGCTTCTATAGCTGTGTTGAGAGCAAGGTTCTTTTGTCCAGGTTCACAACAAATAAAGAAGACAAACTGATAAAACAATGCAAATCGACAAGAATCCAACACAAAAAATAAAAGGTGTTTGGTAGACACCATCAACTGCTCATCTGAATCAAGCCGGGACTTGAGAGTGCAAAGACCACTGAGTGCAGCGTGCCGCAATATTCATCAAACATGTCAGCCATTCAGGAGATCCTAAATTTACTCAGATCTTCAAAATTTCAATAAAAAATGCAGATCTAAGGAGATAAAATACACTCATAAATCTTTTCAGGGAATCTTCTAAACGCCCTTAGTTACTGATTTTACCCTTCAATATACATTTCTTTTAGGTAAGGATGTTGGTAAAAGGCATCTGGAATCCTTCCAGATAGAGAGTTCTGGTCGAGATACAGGTAGGTCAATATTGGAAGAGAAGCAAGCTCCGGTGGCACAACGCTAGAAATTTTGTTGTCAAACAAGTACAGAATTTCCAAATTGGTCAAGTTGGCAAGCTGTGCAAGAATTCCTCCTGTCAAGTAATTGTTATTAAGATACAAATTACGAAGAGATGGAAAGCAACCCTCCTTGCGTATGAGCTCTCTTATAGTCCCTACCAGGTGATTATGCCAACATCTAAGTGACGAAGGTTGGGAAGAATTCCCAGTTCTGGAGGAATTCGTCCTGTGAGTCGATTTTCATGAAGGTAGAGATAGCAAAGCTCTGGCAAATTCCCAAGTTCTTTTGGAATTGATCCTCGTAAGTTGATGAAACTCAAATACAAATTCGTGAGTTTCTTCAGCTCTCCAATTTCAGGTGGAATTGAATCTTGCAACTTATTTCACCGTAAATTTAATATCATTAGGTGCTTGAGTCGCCCAATTTGAGGAGGTATTGAACCAGTCAGCTTATTGCCATGAAGATCCAATCTTCTTAGGTCCAGAAGACTTGTTACTGCCACTGGAAAAGGACCAACAATTGACACTCCATAAAGCTCCAATTCTGTGACAACACAGTACTCTCCTTGGTTTGCATGAGAACAAGTAACCCCACTCCAAGGTGATAACTCTCCATCTCCACACGGATCATTTCCAACCCATGTGTACACCACTTTCTATCCAAGAGATGCCTTGATCTCGTTCAATGCTTTCACATAAGCCTTTCGATACCCAGCTCGTGTTAGGGAATAGACAACCCTCAAATTGAATGAAAACTCAGCCCTTTTTCAAGTCTGCTACAGCTCATTGAACATTGCCTTGAACTGATAAACAGTGTCCCCTTTGGGTGCGCTTCAGGGACTCACTATGCCACAAAATACGCTGCCTCTCAGCCCAGAACTTCACCAGCTATGTGAATAATAACAAGATCCCATAGCCTGCATCCAAAGTGAACTTTCGATATATGGCAACAGACTTTTACTCAAATTCCCGACTGCAATTAATTCATGGATTTACCATAAGAGGTCTAATATTTTATTGCCTCTTTTCACCAAAAACGTGCAATTCATAATTATAGTGCATTGTTAACATGTTTTTGACAAATAAATGCCTTGACAAACAACTCCTTTGCAATCGTCACTTTCCAGCAGAATTTACGAACCAAAAAATTCATTAACGCACGGTCGATGATATCCATAGAATACATGTAATACTTCCTCCAGTCATATTCTCCAAACCGCTTTCTGAAAATAAGATCGAACCTTCAATCCGCCTCTTCCAGGCCCATGTGTATTATCTTTAAAGACCCAATCCTTTTATTCATTCAATAGAGTACATTCATTTTGTGATAAACACCAATGTCCATTATCAAATAACAAAATACTGTGTAAGAGCGTGGGCAAAACACTGTAACTCAATCAACCCTAATTGAACATATCCATCCACAGATTTACTGGATGATAGCCATACATATCACATTCAATAATACGCATTCAAACACATTCAACAGGAGCGGATTCTAGGCGTTCATCAAAACGGCTCATCATTCAACAGCGTTAATATCATGTCAGCGTTTCAAATACCATTTCAACGCAGATTCATCATACACCACTCAGCATTGTCAGTCATGAACCAGCGCTATTCATGAAAAAATTTAACGTACAGCGGTTCTGAGAATGGACAGATGCGTTATGAGGCAGCGCTGGAATAAGACAGACGCAGATTATTTCAGATCTGAGCACAGAATAATCAATGGAGGCGCAGGTGCAAAAAGGCCATTTTTTTGAAACGTTTATGACAGTCAGAGAACTGAACAGTCAGACAGAGGGGCAGCAAATTTTATGGACAACAGACACCAGCAGCAGTATAATCAGATTGCAGCTAAAATTGAGCTGAAGAAATAT
Organism: Pinus taeda; assembly: GCA_000404065.3. Taxonomy (NCBI): domain Eukaryota; kingdom Viridiplantae; phylum Streptophyta; class Pinopsida; order Pinales; family Pinaceae; genus Pinus; species Pinus taeda. The sequence continues at coordinate 41,857 of APFE030900703.1, read as the reverse complement.
TCATGAGAAAATATTCATGAAATGATCTGCACATACACATAAGGGCCATAAAACAAATGGCTCAAAAAAAATTATGCAGGGCAAGAATACACCTGCTCTGATACCATGTTAAACACACATGGGAAACATAAAATAGGAAAGATAAATCATGTGAGTTCATTTTTTATTAACAGGAGATATACATTTATAGTACATTGTTGTGACCGTTGGGATTCACATCCCAAGGTCTCTTGGACTCCTTTTGTCCATTCGGCTTCCACACTAACCCATTGAGGATTAGGTGTCCAACAGTTCTCGTCTATGTATCTACAAGCTAATAAAAAGGTGAACGGTAATCCGTTATCTTCACCACATCCACCGGGATAATTCGATCAAAGGCAAGGTCCGCTAACCTTTGAAACTAAGATTATAACTCAACCAATAATTGTAACAAATGTCGATTTAAAAGTAATTTAACCTACTAAAACAAAATATAAGCAGTGACAATGTAATGACCACGCAGATCCTCATCCATTAAAAAAATTCATGATTCTATCCAACCTCATTAAAACATTCAGATAAAAAGGACAAAATAAAGATATTCAACAACAGTTTAGCAACCAAAAAGACCAACCATAGCAATCATATTTTTAACTTTTATCCATGAAACTTGGACAAAGGAAAATCAAACAGTTCAATATTAACAAAGCAAATAGTAGTAGGAGAAGAGCAGGAAAAAACAAGAAGCTAGGATCAGCATGTAGCCCACAATGCTCGGAAAATGCAGTGTCAGATATTTATATTGATAGCAGTACCCATGCAGTAATGTGACCAAATTGATATTGGTAAAGCCTATTTAAGGTGACCATACTCATAGTAAATGCTCATCGCTGTCATTTTAAAGTCATATTTCCATAGTTGAGCGAGTATTTCATTCATACTCTTCAAATTCCAGAATCATTGGTCGTAGCAATGCTTTTGTAAGATCCAAATAAACAGAGAACCTTCATGTATTCCCCTAGTCTCTTATTATTTCCAGTCAACAGCTATTAGTTAATTGTAAACAATATTATAGTCGAACTTACGGAGGATTATCACACATATTCCTCCAATATTACACAACCCTTTGCTGAAATGACAGCAACAACATGCCAAAACTGCTGAAAAATGTCATTGTGTTTATACATGTAAGGTATTGGTGCTGTCTAACTTCATTCATTCCTTTCTAGATGCTGAGTGGCTTTTTTGTAAATATAACTGCAGACTTCATATTCTTTTTTGTCCTCAATCTTCGAAAACCATGCTCATCTGCAGAAACAGAGTGCCAACATGATCAAAGCAATTTCAACTTCAAGGCCATAAATAATATTCTTACACAGAGTATATAGCTAGAGAAGGGAAAGACATTATTATTTCCTTATCACATATTTTTTTAATCAATTGTTTTGACACAGGCGATATCCAAAGAATTTCAGTCTGATGGTACATACTACATAAACAACTTTCTGAAAGCAAGTCATGCTCAAATTCAATGAAGCATCTACATTTTCAAGGAAATTTCAGAAATACAGAATAAGATACAGAAAAAGTAGAGTGATAGAGCGAAAAATTAAATACAGATGTTATCATTCAGAGACTTAACAGAGGACAAAACAAGTGTTGTCATACCAGGAGTAAACCAGAGGCACAAGTAGTGAAGACTCAAGAGAACAACATAACAGCAGTGAAGACATCAAATTTATCAAAATTCAAAACATGCTTGGGAAATTTAAAATATTAATTTATTACATATGGTTGACAGCAACAACATACCAAAACTGCTGAAAAATGGCATTGTGTTTATACATGTAAGGTATTGGTGCTGTTTAACTTCATTCATTCCTTCCTAGATGCTGAGTGGCTTTTTTGTAATTACAACTGCAGATTTCATATTCCTTTTTGTCCTCCATCTTCGAAAACCATGCTCATCTGCAGAAACAGAGAACCAACATGATCAAAGCAATTTCAACTTCAAGGCCATAAATAATATTCTTACACGAAGTATATAGCCAGAGAAGGGAAAGACATTATTATTTCCTTATCACTTATTTTTTTTATCAATTGTTTTGACACAGGCCATATCCAAAGAATTTCAGTATGATGGTACATACTACATAAACAACTTTTTGAAAGCAAGTCATTCTCAAATTCAATAAAGCATCTACATTTTCAAGGAAATTTCAGAAATACAGAATAAGATACAGAAAAAGTAGAGCGATAGAGCGAAAAATTAAATACAGATGTTATCATTCAGAGACTTAACAGAGGACAAAACAAATGTTGTCATACCAGGAGTAAACCAGAGGCACAAGTAGCAAAGAGAACATAACAGCAGTGAAGACATCAAATTTATCAAAACTTAAAACATGCTTGGGAAATTTAAAATATTAATTTATTACATATGGTTAAAAGCTTGAAAAATGCAATTAATGACATGAAAGGGTGCCTGCCAAGAGCCTAGAATCCTACAGAAAACCTAAAGCAGAACTGAGGTTTAAGAATCAAATATCCTTATTTAATGCAAGGCCATAAATGTAAAAAAGAAATTGCTCAAAAAGTTCACAAACCAGTTTCCTGTGAAATACCCAGAAACATTCTGTGTTGACAAAGAGTGTTGACATTCTGTTTTAATGCTCAAGCAAGTTTTCGATCACATTATTGCATGTCATATTTACAGAGAGAGAAATGCAGATGCGGACTCCTTATAAATCAGGGAGCGCTTCTGAACATGGGCACTTGGCAAGCTACTGAAAAGATAGGTTCCGTGACAACAGTACATCGTCTCAGGCCTTTCATGGAATGCTGCCCTCCAGATACACAGCAGTTTTGATCAGCATGGTTTCTGTTTTTCTGTTTAGCTTATCACAATCACTGGCACTCTATGTTTACAGATTTTGAGATCAGAGCTCATTTTTGTTTTGGAGCTCTTTTTTTTCAGCTCATATGGACAGTATTTATGTCATTGCACGGTCATCTTATGGTTTAATATGTGAGATATCCTGAAACACCAGGATTTTTTTGCTACTCGGGGCAGAAACTACTAGTTTCTCCTCAGTTTTTTTTAATGCACAATTTGCATCTGCAGAATGTAATTTTCTTCTTATTTAATGAAAATTACGATTGTTTCCTTTGGAAAAAAAAAAAAAACGCAAGGCCATAATTGTTAACAGTGAGATTGTTCAAAAAGTTCACAACACCAGTTTCTTGTGAAATACCTAGAAACATTGCGTGTTGACACAGTAAGGGCAGATAATTTTGTTGAAGCCCAAATGAGCTCTTGTGCAGCAACGTTCAATAGCAGAGGGGTGAACCTGGACAAACACAAAAAATCAATAAAAAGTTGTATTCTTCTTGTGGATGATGTTAAAATTGAGTCAACACATTCTCATTACTCACTATGCAACAAAGAGAGGAATCTTTCTCAAATAAAATCCAATGCAAGTGAGTGCTTGTTATTTAACACCCAAACAATTATAAAACTCAACAACAAGAAGTCGACAGAATAAGCACTGTAATGAGTGACCATAGCCCTAGTTTGTACAAATATTTGCTTTGGCATTATAGCTTTCAAGTGCCCCTAATTAATAGTCCAAATTAGTATATACAAACGTAGGGCCTGTAAGCATAGGGTGTAATATATTTACTAAATATGATTAGAAATGTCAATGAGTAATGGGCTATACACATTCAAGAACATATCAATATAACTGAGACAACGCACCAGAGCCTTTCCCTGATGAAATACTTAATATGCAGTGTGAATTGAAATAGAAGAATGGATAGCTGAATTTCAAATAACTTTCTTGGAAAGTTGCCCCCTCTAAAAATGAAAAAGTTCTTTGGGTTGTGGTCTAGTGGTAAGTGGGAATCCAAATTCGGTTGGGCATGTCTGGCCCAATAAAGGACTGGGTTAAAGTGGATAAAGGTATATGTTTATGCAGTAGTACCTGGCTGGTTTTCAAATTAATTGGTGAATGGTGCATTTGGTAAAAATTCAATATGGATTTTATGAGAAGTCAAACATCAGCAATGTACCAAGTCACATTCCAAATCACTCATATAACAGCCCACATTGGATAGCAAAAATTAAACATGGATTTTATGAGAAGTCAAACATCAGCAATGTACCAAGTCACATTCCAAATCACTCATATAACAGCCCACGTTGGATAGCATTTTGCATGAAGCATCAACAAAGTACTCACAGCGTCATGTATATAAAATGAGGTTTGTATCATCTCATACTTCATGTGGGATTATTCGCAAGTGGAAAAACAAAAAAAACAATAGTTCAGCGCCCATGGCTCTTATCTTCATGATAAAGTTTCCAAAGGTTTTCACTGGAAAATTGGAAAATACAGAAGTATCTGTTAAGAGGAGCCAAAATGAGCGAGTTGTGCACTGGTCGCCATCTATTAGATCCGAATTCCACGGTGTTGATTGGTTGATCTCTTTACAATATTAAAAGTAAGCAAGGGTTTATTATGTTGCCTAGGCAAGACAAACTCAATTTTTCTCCCAGTTGTGCAAACAACTTATGGGCATTCTTCCAAAGTTAAAGAACTGTATGGTGAAAACAAGGGCATTCTTCCAAAGTTATAGAACTGTATGGTGAAAACAAGGACAAATCAATATGATTAAAATTTGGAAAGGAGACTCAAACACACAGCTGAAGGATTTTCCCACTAGAAATTTGTGGCACTTTCAAGTTTCAACCATAGGATGAGAACCTGTTGCTAGCAGCAATGCCAATTATATATGTGTGTGTGTGTGTTCTGCAAATAAACAAGTGTTCTATGAAGAAAAGTGGCTCATGAGAATGACGGCATCATGAAAGAATAGGAGAATTGATGCAGAAATCAGATTTATATTTTCAGAGTGATACTACACAACTCATAATCATAGATATTGATTCCTTCAACAACCATATCTTCAATTTTATTTTCAGCAAACAAATAGTTAATGGTTTAGGGATTTGCGCATCAGCTTCGCATTTGAAGGCATATAGGCATCAGTTGAAGACTTCATAAAGAGAGGGGAGTTGGATTTTAGAGAGGCAGAATTGTATTATTATTTTTTCTTGTGGGCAATATTTTAGGACCAGTCATAATAGATTGTATTTCCAGCCATTTGCACTATGTACTTTGTTATGTTAATCTATTTCCTATAATTCATAGTCTTTGCATCTCTATGATAGCTCGAGGTTATATGGATTACTCTTTGAGAGGCTAAAGTTGAGTATCAATTTTCCCTTAGGCCTATTGCAGCATCTCAATAACTAAAGAGATTTATGCTAGATTCAATATATTTCTGTTGTGCCTCTTCTTGATCGGATTGCTTGGTAAGTATTTCATATAATTTCTGTCTATTGAAGTGTATGATTACTGGAATATTTTTCAAGTACGTTTTCCTCATTTAGAGATTTTAGCATTAGTTTAATGTTTAGATCTTTGAGTTTATATTTCTCATTCTGCAACTTATCCCTTTAAATATACATAGATGTCTATTTTGGTTGGAAAGTAGCCTGTTGACTGGTCTATCAAAACCCATTGTCCCACAGTTCAGAGTAAAATACAATCTCCACTGTCTGGTGCCTTGGTATGATTCTAACTCCATTGCCCAATGGATAGGCTTCTGATCTACGAGATTCACATACCTTAATCCCCAATCTACTACCAACCCTCCTCAAACACCTTCATCCTGTTTTTTGCAGATCTGGCCTTTGTGCTCAATAAGTTGCTATTTAGTGACAGTGAACAGCAAGCTTCATTTAAATTGAGGGAACCCCCTCTGACCCAAGGGCCAGCTTGAGGTCAAAAGTCAGTTTCCAGATGCCCTGGCATAGTTCCTAGACAGTTGGGAACAATCTCAAGGAACAACACAATGCATGAAAGAAATTAGAGAGAAAGAAGACATATACCCAAGCAACAAGATTGTGCTCCCCTGCTGACCTGGAATTGTCAATGGCTTTCTTATCTGTGATTAATTCTAACAAAACAATGCCAAAACTATACACATAAGATTTTATCGCTGACCAGTCATAGCATACTCTGATGCAAAATATCCATAGGTTCCCAGCACATGAATGGAAACATAAGTCTTATCTCCAACAGGCCCAAGTTTAGCTAATCCAAAATCAGATAACTTAGAATGATATTCTTGATCTAGTGAGATATTGGGGCAATTCAAATCTCGATATATCAGTAATAGCCCCGGTCACCTTTCATCTTTAAAAATGTTGTAACATTTTGAAAGATAAAATAGAGCACATGGGCTGAGGTGAAAGGGACACTGATTCCAGGGCTAAGGAGGATTTTGCTTGGAGGATATTTTGGGCTTTTACTACAGCTATGAAGACTGACATAAGCCAAGCAAAGGGGCAGGTGGCATTATGGTGGTTGGCTGGGCAGGCAGACACAAAAATCAATTAGTGATGAAAAAGTCAGCTAAAACAAAAAATCTGGAACAGGATGGACAGATGGGCTACATTTGATTAGCCAACAAATTCTGGGCCAGATTGGCAAAAGGTTAAAACAACAGAAAAGGGGCAGAAAGTCGGCCAACTAGAAGACAGGCAGGAAGAAGAGGATTTAACGAGGAGATAGGAGAGCACAGGGAAACCCAACAAAATATAGAGCTGACACTGCTGGTGTTTGTTGGACTGGAGGATTTATACCTGTACCCATCTTGAGTCAGCGCTGGGGAAAGCAGAGTCGAGGTGAAGAAGCTTACTCAGCCAGGAGGGAGATTTCGGTCACTAGAATTCCTGGATCAATTGGCAGCTTGGACTTTGTCCTTGGAGCAGTCCCCTTATGCCCTGGAATCTGGCTCAGGGTAGATAGCTGCATAAGAGGTTTCATTGCAGTTAGTCTATGGTTGGGAGGTGATCTGTCCCTGACCCAGTGCCTAACCTCTTTGAAATATATGACTCCCTTATGTTAATTGTAAAGCAAATTACTGCCACTGCTAGTAAGACTGGATACATAGCTTGTGTAAGTTTGAAAGGCGGTCTTGATTGATGTTGTGGAAGATTTCAATATACTGTGTATAGCATGTTGCATGTCCTTGGAGCACTTGGACTCTGGAGGGTTTATGAAATGCTGTGTATGGTCTATACAACGAAGTATGTGTAACTAGAATCCCTGAACAAAATGTTCATAAGGCACTGTGTTATTCTATGTGCCGAAAAGTGCGTGTATTACCACCTTATACACTAAGTTGGAATATGACCTGTATTATAAGTTATAACACAGAGCATATGCAGAATATCAAAAGCTTGACACCACCCTATACTGTCTTTTGGCTTATTCTGAAGGGCAAATATCATCAACGCCTCTTTGATGAGATTCAACAGGATGGCGACTGAAGTTGGTCCTGTTTCGGGAAGGCTTGTTTTACTCTGTGAGCAGGCTGTCGCTCCTGGAATCCTGATCAGATCTGTATGAAATGGGTGTTGACAGACCTAAAACATGAATAGTAAGTTCTATGTACTAAAAGTTTGATATTGTGGATTTATACCACCAAGTCCTGTACAGGGGCTTTTTGAAGGAAAGCTCGACTGATATGATGAAGTGTAAAATAATACAGTTAAAACAGTTTAGTAAAATTTAAACAGATATCTATAGTCTTCTTCAATAAATGGAACACTAGGGGCTACTCCAAAGTTTTTTCTTGTCAAAATTATATAGATATAATTGAAGAGACACCTTTTCCCCTCTTTCACGCAGTAGACCTCCATTTAGAACTTACAGTTCCAATGTGAAATGCAATGAGTTATTCTAAACTGTTTGTTCTATTCTCTCCATAACTTGCCACTGTCAATGTTGTGTCATGCTTTTTATTCTAAATTGCTTGTTTTACTCTCTCCATAACTGTGATTGTTCTACCCTCTCCTCAAGGAGCCACATGTAATATTGTTAACATGTTTTTACCTACGAACTTGTATGACAGTTAAACTTGCCTTTCATAACATGAACAATGTATATTGAAGCAGCATTTACGTGAGAAGATCATAAGATTTTGATCATCATTTCTGAATCCCCTTCTAGAACAAAATGCTCAAACCCAATTGTAAATAATTCTTGTCCCACCAATAAGGCTTGTTATCTTTGTTTGCCGTTTACGGTGGTGCCTATGCTTTACATGATCCTCGTTGTTTTATACTATTCTTTACCTTTCTCCTTACCTGCTTAACCTATGTTTTACAAGATCCTCCATTTTTCACACTATACCTTACCCTTTTCCACACGTGACCAATAAGAAGAGTCCGAAAAGTTCAATGGCAGGTGTTCTGGAATTCCTATTATGGCATAAAATATCCTCATCTAAAAAAAGATCTTACGTCACATTTGTTGTTAGGAATGGTCTGGGCATAAACTGAATCCAGCCTGAATGTGAACCCCACAATTAACTTGCTGATTGCTATTTTGGAAAACTAGCTGGGCAGAGCTCAGAATAAATTAACTGTTATAACCCTGAATAAGAAAGAAAGAACACAGTTCTGATTTCTGAATGTACATAAGCATGGGCATGTAATATGTGGTGGATAAACAAAATACACTTCCTTCAATTGGCTTGGAGTATTCTTTTGTCTTCGTGACCAAGCTATCTTGACTCTCCAACAACTTGGCTCTCAAGCTCCATTTCCTCCCTTAGCTTTAGCTCTTGAGGCATTTGATTTCAATGAGGCTCTGTTGCTCTGGTTCTTGGCTTGTTTTATGGTACGCAACCTAGTGAGGCCTGGAGTTTTCTCATGTTATGATTAATTGAACTATCTCCTTCACTCTCTCAAAATGATGAACAAGAGCAAGTTGGAAGGTTTTCTTTTAGCGGGTCTCTTGACTCTGATCTGTCTGAGACACATTCCTTTTTTGTTGTTATTCAATACTTAGTGACTTTGATGGTTTGATTGCCTCCTCTATGGTAGTCAACGATCCAGATTTATGAAGGAACAAAATGAAATACATATTCAAACCAAAACACATAGATACAGAGAAACAAAACTTCAATTAATAAACAGCAACTGTTGAAAATTGTTTACATACATCAGAGAAACAAACTAGCTCGGGCAATGGTAGCTTATCTCCAAGAAGAGATGTAATGATTATATGTCTTTTGAACTTTGCTACAATGAGGCTCGCGGGCATTTTTATCATCAAGAAAAAATGGAAAACCCTAAACATCCAAAAACCTAACCCTAGAAGATGAAGCGCCAAAAGTTTGTGGGCTTTGTTAGGGTTAGTTGGTAACTTGGTACATCAACTTCCTGGGGTCGTAACTTTGGCATGTGATTTTCGTTTGGCATGTACAATATCTCGTTAGAAATATCTATCCAAGGACAACAACTTTTGATTGCAAACCCTTACCATAGGCTACAAGTTTGCTTGTTTTCCAAAATAATGTCGTTTAAGGCCTCAAAACGGCTCCAGAAGTTTAGGACCCAAAAAACTGCCAAAAATAGTAACTGTGCTAGAAATTAGGAAACTTAGAGGAAATAGTGTTGGAGATTCAAGTGGAATAAGCACGTGGCCACCAATATCCACCTAGATTGGTCCTCCCTCCGTGGGAAGCAATGGTCACCATTATGTTGAGTGCCTCCATGAGATGGAGAAACATCTGCTGGACTTGGTCCCTAGTGAGCCACTTGCCTTGGTGTAGGAGTTGGCCACTTTGACAACCTGATACAGTTGAATCCTTTGTTGGCGAGTGTTCTTAATTTGTGTGTCCATGATCCGATCAGTTGTGGCATGTTCAATGCAATCTGAGTTGAGATCTATTGGTGTTTGTTGCTCAGCAATGTCTGATGTGTCTAGCAACGGTGGAAAGTATGGCAAAAGGCGGTCCACATTGAACACTGGGTGCAGGCCAAAGAATGGGGGAATGTTGAGCTTGAAACCATTGTCACCCACAGCCTTGGTGATGGTGTAAGGCCCATATCGGAATGGTCGAAGCTTCCAATGGGTTCCAGAAAGGCATTCCTTCTGCAAAAGAAACCGAACTTTGTTGCCCACTTGGAACTTTTGTGGCGCTACGATGTTGATTATGACATTGTTTGTACTTTCCATTGGCTTTATCCATGATAACATGAACCTATTGGCAGATGCGCTGGATGTGTTCAATAAACCTGATGGCTTTATCAACTTCGGACTGAACATGTTGTAAATTATGTCTGTCTAGTCACAAGAGACATTGCAACATCAATGGGACACAATGGTTGAAATCCCATGCCCATTTGAAAGGGGTTGTGATCAGTAGAGCTTTGTTATAGCTATGTTGCACATAGGGAAGACTCTCATCCCATGTTCATGGATGTTTGAAGTTGTAGATACGTAGTGTGTAAACTATCATCCTGTTGACAGCCTCTGTCTAGCCATCAGTTTGAGGATGGCATGCAGTCGACTAGGTGAGCTTAATATCCAACAACAACCACAGACTCTACCAGAATGCGCTCAAGAACCTGTTATCCCAGTCTAATATAATGGTTTGTGGAATCCCAAAATGTACCCATACTCATTCAAAAAAGATTTTGGTAGTGTCTTTTGTTGTGGTGCTCTTCTTGCAAGCCAGCAATATAGCCATCTTAGAAAATCTATCAACGACTACAAATAAACAGTCGTTACTATTACCGCTCAAACTAGTAGGGGTCCTATAAGGGGATCCTTGAAGGGATACTACTAGGCTAAGGGAAACAAATGGAGCAATAGCCCACTATCACCTCTGCTAAGGCTCCCTTCTCTTTACAGACTTTCACCAATGGGAGGAGACCCGTTATGATGAGGATCACTAAATGGATAGACTAGTGATAGGGTGAGGGGTGATCCTAGAAGCCTGTTCACAAGAGAGGCTCAAATATGTGGCTTGCTTGCTTTGGAGACAAGGTTTAAAGCTCTCAAGGGCTTAAGGGGAATTTCAAGGTTTAGGTTTAGGGTATGTATCTTATAATGGAGGTTCCTAGGCCTTGAAATTCTTATGAAAGCTTGGATTCTCAATGATGCTTAAGGAAAACCTTGATAGTGTATGGGACCACACGAGACCAAGTGGACCTGAGGTTAGGTCAAGGGGATAGGATTTAGCTACCAATGATATACTTGACCCAATTAGGGAGGGGAAAGGGGTCAAGGAATGAATTTTCAATGAAAGGCAATGCAAAGATCCCAGTGAGGTTTCTAGCCTAACGGAAACCAAGGGCAAGAATTGGTCTTCGAGCTAGGGTTTCTGATATCTCAATATCCCACTATCGGAATCTCATGAAATTTGGAGGCCTTCTTGAGGAAACACCAACACAGTTGTGGGCCAAAAATCGAAGTATTTGGATGGCTAGATTGTGATATACTTGATGACCTAGGTGACCTATGGGGCTAGACCTAGAAAGAAGAGGAGAAGGTGAAGAAAAATAGGTTTTAGGGTGATCGCCTATGGTAGACCAGTGCCTAATCTTTTGGGGAGATTGGAGTCAAGAATGATTATGAATTCGGATTGAATTTTCCTAGTCAAGGAGGCCTTAAAGGCAACTTCACTTAGCATTAGGGTAAAGGATAGCAACTTCAAAGACTTTATACTTTGTTTTGCAAAATAGATGGCTTATCAAGATCAATTTCAACAATGAAACATCCCTAGGAAGATTCACTCATCATACATGGCCCATACATGAAGCATCACTATGTAGAAACAAAATTCCCACAACTTTACAATAATGGATGCAGCAAATTAGCCCTAGTATAGCAAAATCCTAGGAACAATGTATGTGACAAAAATAGAAAAAGAATAGCATTAAAATTACACTTACATGTATTAGAGTATATCCAACCATCAAAATTTTGCCATCAAGAAGCTCCAAGACAAGAGAAAATGATCCAAACATCAAAATTCATTCCATGCTCCAAAATTTCGTCCTCCAAGAAGGATAGTGAAGTTCTCACAAGAGATACAAGTCTAACCAAGTGATGAGGCTAAAGTAAATTCACATCACTTGTATTTATACACTTCTAATGAATTTGATTGAACTAATTAGGCCTACATTAGCCCCTACAATAAAATAATGTGCAAAATAACTAACTTTTGGTGGCAAGCCCACCAAACTACCTCATAAACAAAAGAATAAGCCTCTCAAGAGGTCGAATAATGAATAGTGCATGTTGTTGGACCTTGAAGGAGGCCTAATGGAGTCCATATGTGCCATAATGTGTAGTTGAATTCCCAAAAGCAGTGGACAAGGGGTTGGCCCCTTGTAATAACCTTTGGTGCTCCAAATGACATGTGGGGGCACACAAGTGTCCTCATGGGTCTCCAAACAAATCGAAAATGCTTGTAGGTCCCCTAAAAGGGCTAGGATGATGGTGTAGGTGATGCCACATCATCGTGCAAGTCCTAGATCATCTGCCAAGTGTATGGTGCAACTCTAGGGCCCGTTGGGCATGATGGATCAGGGGCATCTTCCTTGTCCAATAAGTGAACCATGACCAATCTCTGAATCGTTGTAGAGATCCATGGAGTGTTGTCTGTTGTTGTGGAGGCCCATGCCTCTCTACACACACCCTACATGTGCCAATGTAACCCTCTGGGGTCAAGACCTTGTATAGGGAGACCAAACCCAAATGGAAACCACTTGCAATTCTGCATAAGATCCAATGTGTCCCCGTGTCTTCTAGCACACCAAGTCATTAAAGAAATCAAGTAAAAGAGTTTATTAACCATGGATAACAAGTGAGCACTTCATAATGATATGCACTTCCATAGTGGGTTTTGGCATGTGCTAATGTCTCCCAACTCCAAATAGGGTTATCTAGGCCTCTTATTAGGTGGTTTCTACCTCTAAAGGGGGTGGTGTGTCCGTGGTACATCCTTCAAATGGTGGTGGCATGTGGCATAGTGATGGGATGGAGTAGGGAATGAAAGGGGTCAACCTAGATCGCATGCCATATTACAAGGGTAGCTAATAAAAGGGAAGCCCACTTGGGTAAATAATGTGTAGGAAGGAGCAATCGTGGCGCATGAGTTACCTCGGCCTTGATGTTTCCACCCTTCTTCATATGTCTTTTGCTTTTTTATGATTTTCTTTGATTAACTGTTCGGGGTTCTAGGTAATGAGGGCATGATGCGTAAAGTATAGCAATGGATGCCCCCTTATAAGGTGGGGCAGTTCATCGCCCACTAGGGGTTGGGACAATCATGGGTTCGTGAACGGTAAAGGAGGTTCATCAAGGGCCATGTAGAAACCGATGTGATGGCCATGGAATGGGGTAGATCTCATGTCATGGCTTTTGCCCATGTGCTAAATGCTTTTGTCCCGACCATCTTTTGCATTTTGTGGTACAATTTCCTGTTGAATGTGGCCAATCATGCTTTTTCTTTTTCTTTTAGTTGCACAACCTCTAGGCATCATTCCAGGCCTGACCCAAGATGTGGGGCAAGGGAGGGAGTGCCTAACCCTATGTGGACCCAATGGAGGATTGTGGACCCAAGTGGGAGGAGAGATGATTGGGTGTGTAATGAGCGGAAGGGGAGTAATATATGTGAATCAAGGAGCGGGACCACACAACCAAAACTAGGGTTTCCCATGTAGTACCATCCCTAAAACCAATAGGTCAGTAAAAGAGATCCCACGGGACTAGGGTGCAAGGTTAACATCCCAAAAGAGATCTAGGGGACAAGAGCACAGACCTAGGCCACCCTTTCTGCCGAATCCCCCCATTAATCCATGCCTAAAGTTTCCATGATAAATAAACTAGAATACTCAATTACCAAATAACGAGGCATACCTTTAGGTTTGGGAGGCCCACCTTCAAACATACGATCATGACAAATGGGTGAGGGACTGTATGGTTGGCTTAGGTGGAAGAGAATGGCACATCGAACTAGTTGGTCGCTGTGAAGGGTTGCTAGTTGAGGACCATCATGGAGAAAAAATTTCTCCCAAGGATATCACGCACAAAAATGGTGGGTAACAGTTACCATGTTTGGTAGAAAAAAGGCCAAACATATAATCCATGGAGATGGATTTCCAAGGTTGGCTAGGAGTAGGCAAAGGAGTGTGCAGACCTTACTTCTCAATGGTTGGCTTGGCGATAGCACAGGCAGTGCAGGATCTGGTATATTTTCCAACATCTTCTCGGAGTTTTGGCCAATTAAAATACTTTCGCAGTATTGCCAAGGTTTTCTCCAAACCAAAGTGTCATGTGACCTAATTGTAGTGCACCTCCCAAATCATCTTGGCACGCTCGCTTGAAGGAACACAAAGGTGCCCCAGGTAGCATAGGAATGCATCCTGGAGGTGGGATTCTGGTACTTGCTTGCCATTCATCAACATTTGGTAGGTGGTGGGAAATTCTGGATCATTTTTGTACAATTGTAGCCATCTAGAAGTTGCGTGCCCACAAGAGTTGAGAACAGTGGTCAGTGCCATAACTAGGGGCCGATTGAGGCAATCTGCAATGTGATTGGTGTTGCCCTTCTTGTATTCAATGCTCAAATGGAATTGTTGCAGGTATGTGAACCATTTGAGCATGTATATTTCCACAATTTATAAAATGTTGTTGACCATTTCTAATGGCGATCGTTCTACAACTTCTTCTGTGTCTGTATAAACTGAAGAGGTTTCTGTATCTGTATAAACTAAAGAGGTTGGGGATCTGCGTGGATGATCGTCTCCTTCCCCATAATGTAATGTTTCCACTGTCGACAAACCTATACGATGGAGTACATGCTCCTTATCGTAGGTGGGGTATTTCCGAATAGTATCAGAGAGTGTCTCACTATGATAGGCCACCGAATGCCCTTGTTAGGTGAGAACTACACCAATAGCATAGTCAGAGGCATCTGTCTCAATTTTAAATGGTTGTTGCAAGTCTGGCAATGTGAGCATTGGCGTAGAGCAAAGGCGTTGTTTCAACTCAACAAATGCCTTATGTTGTGCCTCGAACCAAAAAAACCTTTGCTTTCGCTTCGCCCTTGGTAACTTGACTCAAAGGCCAAGTGATATGAGAAAATCCCAAGACGAACCTTCAATAGAAATTGGCAAGGCCCAAAAAGCTTCGAAGCTCTCTTAGAGTTGTCGAGGCTAGCTAATCCCGAATGACTTGGATCTTAGTTAGTACCACATGCACGCCTTGCTCATCAATTATGTAGCCCAGGTCCCAGATATTAGACTTGGTTCATGCCAAAGGAGCATTTCTCCAAATTGGCACATAATTTGTGCTACTACAGGGTCTAAAGGACCTGTTGACTATGTTGTAAGTGCTCTGCCCAACTCTTGTTGAAGATGAGGTTGTCGTCCAGATATACAACCACAAACGAGTTGATGAAAGGCCACAATATGTCATCCATCAACCTCATTAAAGTTGCAAGGGCATTTGTCAACCCGAAGGACACACCAACCACTCAAAGAGGCCCTCCTTGGATTTGAAGGAGATCCTTAAAAAATGTTTTAAAAAAAATATCTCACATAATTCGACGGTCTGGGGGGAGTGCTAGAACATGTTAGTGTTTTTTCTTCAACCTATGAATCTGAATATGTCGTCGTTGACAAGCTTATGTTCGCTTCAGATGCCCTCAACATACAATGTCTTGAAGGTTGTTGGCCACTTTGCAGGATAGTGCAAGGTTACGACTATTTAGAGAAAATCGGGATAGAGATCTGACCGGATCAATATCTTTGATTAAGTTTACCATTGGGGGTTTAGCCATTGTTTTTATCTTCATAGTCAAAAATATCTACTTTGCACACACTAATCTACCACCTGTACTTTATCCTTGCCCAAGACCTGTCACAAATCGTTTTGAGGAATTAGCAAGCGTGGGGAAATTGTGGAAGTTTAAGCCGCATTCTCTTTCATTTTTTTTCTTGGACCAAGATGCAAGGGCTGTGTGGTATACACAAATATGGTACCACTTTCCTCACAGTCTAGTAGATCTAGGACAGAATTGTAATAGATTGCAATTGCATTATGGGCATGAACAAAGGATTTGGTCCCAAATCTAGCCACTTTTCTTTATGCTTAGAGGTTTTTTGTAAGAAATACAAATTTGGATCTGGAGGATTCTTTTCAAATCTTCATAAAAACCCTAAGTGGGAAATCATTTCTCATAAGGGTTAGAGCCTTAGATGTAGTGAAAGATCTAAAAAAGAATGTCTAATATTACTTGGGTATACCGCTAAAGCTACAAAATTTGATTTATGGAGGCAAATCGTTACAAGATATCAATCAGTTGAAATATTATGACATTGAATGTAATTCCACTATTATCATCAATCTGAGGCTACGGGGAAGAAATCCAGGAATGAATAATCCAAATGGACCAGCTTCGTCTGCTAGATCCCCAAATGGGCTAGCTTCGTTCAAGGATGCCGTGAAAGGGAAAGTTTCCATACCAGATGGATAGACCCCAAATCTACCAACCCCAAGTCCTTACATTATTGAACAGATGGAAAAAGTACCAGACATGACACTAAATATGCCAAAGGTAAGCGGTCTTTTCACAACCCTCTAAGCTAGAGCCTTTTTATGTAGATTTAATGGTTTATGGCATAAGTCAAAAGACTTACATCAATGGGTCTTCACCAACTGAACCAATAACTGTAATATCTCACTGTGCTCCAAGAGGTTTTTTGTTGTACAATTCGACGCTCAGAAAGATCTTGATTTTGTTTTAAATGAGGGGCCATGGTTTTGGGGCAGAGTAGGCCTCTTCATAACTCCACGGTTTCTAGATTTTGATGCTACAACAATGGTGGTTACAAAGATGTCGATATGGGTGAGACTACAAAATTTTCCTCTCCCTTTCTGGCAAGGAGACTACACAATCTCCCTCTCCCTTTCTGGCACCACCAAGTATTAAAAGGTATTGGAAACACATTGAGGAGGTTTCGAATTGAAAAAGGCTTTTTTACCTTTGCCAAGATGTGTCGAGATATACCTTGGTAAAGGCCTACCAGATTGTATCCATCTGGCTCATAAAGATTTTAAGTGGACTCAAACAATAGATTTTGAAAACACAACATTTAGGTGTTGAATTTGTCTACAAACAAGGCATTTGTAGAATACACGCCTGCAAACAAAAAAATTACAAAAAGGGCAAATAAAAGACACCAAAAATCAAAGGGATGGCAAGTACCAAATCAACATCTTTCATAAGACAAAGAAGAAGAAATGAGAATCATCAAAAAGTAGAGGAAAAGAATCAACAATGGCCTCAAGCGAAGGAGGGAGAAAAGAAGCAGAAAGACACTGCATATAACGCTGAGAAAGACATTGATCCAAGTACCAAAATAGCAGCATGAAGAAATATACAGCACTCAAGGAGCAGGTGGAACAAAGCCGACACATATATTTGAGAGTTCCAACTTAGACAAAGAAATGCCCATGAAGATGGAAGGAGAAGAAATGGCAATAGTAGCGGCTGCTCCCAATCAAGGAGTTCAGCGAAAGGTCGAGAAAAAGAAAGGAAAAAAGGGGAAGCTAAGTGATTTTTATCACACTTAGCCATGTCAAATTTATGTAATATTTGTAGCTTTTCTCTTTTTTGAGCATCAATTGAAAGGTTTCCTTGATCAAATGCTTTCGAGCATCTGCAAAATGTAATTTTGTTCCATGGTTTCTAAGTTGAATAAAATTATGATTTTTATAATTTTTTCTTTGGGAAAAATAAATAAATATATATATATATATATATATATATATAGATAGATATATATATATATATATATATTATATATATATTATATATATACACTAAGAAACCGGATTCGTTGAAAACCCCCTGCATGTCCCAAATCCGACGAATCAGACACGATTCAGTGGGTCATGTGTCCTCTGAACATGTCCAAGCGTGTCCCATGCGTATCCGGTCGTGTCAAGGTGTGTCCTCCAAACGTGCCCAACGTGTCCTGATTTCAAGACACGTGTCCCCTTGAATTGTGTGTTGCGCAGCCAATAAAGGGCGGTTTTGGGTCATTTCTCCCTCACTATTCTCTGTCTCTCTTGCTGTGGGTGTGTGGGAGCGACTAGCAAAGGGTTTGGGAGCATTTTGGAGGCGATTCAAGCAACAGGTAAGTGCATTTTGCTTCTGCTTTTTTGCATTTTCATTACAGCAGTTTGCATGTGCATTTTTTTTACAAGTTCATGCATTTTTTCTTTATTTTTTTACAACATTCATGGCTCGATCAAGGGCAGTAGGGAAGGGGCAAAGGAAGGGGAAGAATGCCCCCGTTAGAGATGCTCCTCCTCTTCCAATTTCATCAGGGCCTGCAAGTGTTCCCTCTATTGGAAGTGGGGCTGCAATAGCAGCTTCAAATGTTCAGGGAACAATTAATTTAGAAAGACAACAGGCTCAAATATACAAATATCCCTTGTGGAAGTATGTCACAAGAGAGCAAGAGTCAGGCAACAAGTTGAAGCGAGGAGACAATGTTGCTTGAAAATGCAACTATTGCAACAATCATTTCATGAGGACTTATTACCAATTGAAAGCTCATTTGTTGGTTTTGCCAAGTTGTGGAATTAGAGCATGTACACAAGTGTCTTTAGCTAAGTAAAAATAAATGGAAAAAGAGGTCAATGTCGGTGTGGCAAAGGTGGCTGCATCATCTGAAAAAAAACAAAAATGATGATCCCCTTCCATTCTTGAAGAAAAGCAGCAACAAATTTCCATTTGAAAGTTTTGGTGGAGGACAAGCAGCAAAAAGAAAGGTAGTGGCACTTGGTCCAATGGGCAAGATTTTTCAGAAAGACAAACGGGAAGAGCTTGATCTCACCATTGCATTATTTTTCTATCAGAACTTAATATCCTTTAATGTTGCACGCCCACCTTTATTTATTGAGATGTGCCGCACTCTAACTAAAAGGGTTCCATCAGGGTATGTGCCTCCTGGGTCAGAGAAGCTTAGAATCACATTGTTGACTAAGGCAAAGAATGATCCGGATTTAAACAGGAACGCAACAAATTACAGATATAACCATAAATACAAAAATGCAGTAGAAATAACATTTCATTTCATTAATATCAAATATTGAAATATGCTTACAAACAGAATGGAAAATAAAACTAGCTCGGGCGATGGTAGCTTATCTCTGAGAAGAGATGTGGCAGCTATATGCCTCTGAACTGTGTTACAATGAGGCTCCAAGACCTATTTATTATTGAGAAACAATGGAAAACCCTAAACATCCAAAAACCTAACCCTAGGAGACGAAGCGCCAAACTATGGGACCAATTTGGGTAAATTGGTACATCAACTTCCCAGATTCGTAAATTTGGCATACGATCTCCGCTTGACACACATTGGCCTACGACCAATGTTGCTCTCGGATTTTCCAAAAAACGTCGTTTAGGGCCTCAAAACAGCTCTGGAAGTTCACGCCCCGAAAAACTACCAAAAATAGTAAATTGTGCTACAAATAAGAAAACTGAAAAACTGAAAAAAAACAATGGTGGGAGTCCAAGTGGAATAGGCGGGTGGCCACCAATATCCAGCTGGATCATTCCTCCCCCCTTAGGAAGCAATGGTCCCCATTGCGTTGAGTTCCTTCATGAGATGAGGAAACTTCTGCTGAACTTGGTCCCTGGTGAGCCACCTGCCTTAGTGAAGGAGTTGGCCTGCTTTGACAACTCAATATAGTTCGATCCTTTGTTGTCAGGTGTTCTTGATTTGTGTCCATGATCCAATCAGTTGTGGCTTGTTCCATGCAATCTAGATTTAACTCTGTAGGTGTGAGTTGTTCTACAATGTTTGATGTGTCTAGCAATGGTCGGAAGTATGGTCGAAGGCAGTTCACATTGAACACTGAGAGTAGGCCAAGGAATGGGGAAATGCTGAGCTCAAATGCATTGTCTCCCACAGCCTTGGTAATGGTGTAAGGACCATATCGGAGTGGTTTGAGTTTCTGATAGGCTCTAGTAAGGCGTTCATTTTGCAAATGCAACCAGGCTTTGTCGCCCACCTGAAACTTGTGTGGCACCCGATGTTGATCATGTCGCTACTTGTACTTGGCATTTGATTTCTCTAGAATGTCGTGGACCTACTGGCGGATATGTTGGATGTGCTCAATGAAGTTGTTTGCCTTATCGGTTTCGAACTAGACATCAGCCGAATCTGCCTGAGTAGTTGCAAATGGCATGACCACATCAATGGGACATAGTGGCTGGAAATCCCAAGCCCACTTGAAAAGGGTTGTGGTCAGTGGAGCTTGGAGAGCCTGGTTATAGCTGTGCTGAACATAGGAAAGGCTCACATCCCATGTGCGTGGATGCTTTGAGTTGTACATGCGCAGAATGTGTATGATCATCGTGTTGATGATCTCTGTCTGGCCATCAGTTTGGGGATGGAAAGTTGTGGACTTAGTGAGCTTGGTGTCCAACATCGACCAGAGACTGGACCAAAATGTACTAAGGAACCTATGTCCCGATCTGAGATGATAGACTGTGGGATCCCAAAGTGTACCCACACTCGTTCAAAGAAGAGTTTAGCAGTGGCTTCTGCTGTGATATTCTTCTTGCAGGCCGCCATAATGGCCATCTTCAAGAATCTGTCCACGACCACAAAAACACAGTCGTTTCCATGCTTAGTAGAAGGAAGGCCTGACATGTAATCCATGGAGATGGATTCCCAAGGTCAACTAGGGGTAGGCAGCGGAATATAGAGGCCTTGCTTCTTAATGGTCGGTTTGGCAATGGTGCAGGAAGTGCAGGATCTGATGTACTTCCCGACATCCCGTCAAAGATTCGGCCAATAGAAATACTTCTGCAGTACTGCCACTGTTTTCTCGACCCCGAAATGCCCAACGGCCCGACTGTAGTGTGCTTCCCAAATCATCTTGGCATGCTTGCTTGAAGGAACACAAAGGTGTCTCAAGTGGCATAACAGGGCATCTTGGAGGTGAAAATCTAGAACTTGTTGACCTTCCAAGAGTGTTTGGTATGTGTGGCCGAATTCTGGGTCGCTTTTGTAGAGAAGTGGCCAATCAGAAGTCTCGTGCCCATAAGAGTTGAGCACAGTGGTTAACGCCATGATTGGTGGTCGGTTGAGGCAATCTGAACATTATTGGTGCTACCCTTCTTATACTTGATATTCAAATGGAATTGTTGCAGGTATGTGGACCACTTTTGACGGCGATCATTCTGCAACTTCCCTTGCGTTTGTATAAACTACAGGAGCCGATGGTTTGTGGATGACCGTTTCCTTCCCCAAAATGTAATGCTTCCATTGTCGGCAGACCTACACAATGCAATACATCTCTTTGTCATAAGTAGGATACTTTCAGACTGTGTCTGAAAGTGTCTCATTGTGATATGCCACTGGATGCCCCTATTGAGTAACTGCCCCAATAACGTAGTCAGAGGCATCTGTCTCGATCTCAAATTGTTATTGCAAGTTTGGTAATGTGAGCACTGGTGCAAAGCTGAGGCGATGTTTCAACTCTGTTATGCCTTCTGTTGAAATTCAGACCAAAAGAATTCTTTTTTCGCTCCTCCCTTGGTGACTTGACTCAAGAGCTAAGTGATATGAGAGAATCCCAACACGAATCTGCGGTAGAAATTGGCAAGACCTAGAAAGCTACGGAGCTCTGTCAAAGTGGTTGGCGCTGGCCAATCCTGAATGAATTGGATCTTGGCTGGATCCACATGCACCCCCGATTCATCAATAATGTATCCTAGATACTGAACCTAGGTCATGCCAAAAGTAAATTTCTCCAAATTGGCACATAGCTTGTGTTGCCGCAGTGTTTGGAGAACCTGTCTGATGTGGTGGAGGTGCTCTTCCCAACTCTGGTTGAAGATCAAGATGTCATCCAAGTATACCACTACAAATGAATTGGTGAATGGCCGCAAGATGTCATCAGCCTCATGAAGGTTGTAGGAGCATTCGTCAACCCGAAAAGCATAACCAACCATTCGAAAAGGCCCTCCTTGGCTTTGAAGGCAGTGTTCCACACATCGGAGGGTTCGATTGGTACCTGGTGATATCTTGATTTCAAGTCGATTTTGCTGAAATATTTTGCCCCCTTCAGTTGGTCCAGAAGGTCATCAATCCGTGGGATCGAGTACCTATTCTGAACAATGATCTTGTTCAACGCCCGATAGTC
Organism: Pinus taeda; assembly: GCA_000404065.3. NCBI lineage: Eukaryota > Viridiplantae > Streptophyta > Pinopsida > Pinales > Pinaceae > Pinus > Pinus taeda. The sequence goes on along the minus strand of APFE030900703.1, from coordinate 19,763 downwards.
ACAGAGTCTCCAAGTCCCATCCTTCTTCTGTACCAATACGATCGGGCTCCCACAGGGCGATGAACTCGAACGGATGTGACCTTTCTGCAGCAGCTCCTAAATTTGCCTCTTGATTTCGTCGTTGTCCAAACGGAGCACCGATAGATTGGTCCATTGGGCAGTGGCGCACCTGGGGTCAGATCGATAGAGTGCTTGACCTGACGGCGCAAGTGAAGATGTCCTCGTACTCCTCCACGACCTTGTCCATCTGTTGTTGTTGTGCAGAGGGGCCCTGTCTGGAGGTCATGGCCACCATCTTCTTCTTTCCCTGAGGGCGTATCATCAGGAAAACAAATTTCCCAGTTTTGGAAATGAGCTTACTGCATTGTTTTGCAGTAACCAAAGAGATGGCAGTGGACGGTGCTACCTCCAGTATCCTGTACAACTTATTTCCCAAAGTAACAATAACAGCACAAGGCCTTGACTCATACACATGTCGCTTCCATAAGTATGGTTGGCCTAATAATACATCAAAAAAATCAAGGGGAGCAACGTCACATAATACCTCATCCGTGAAGGGCTTGATGTTGTATGAAATATGGCACTGTTGGCTCACGCGAAGATCCTGTCCTTGGTGAAGCCACCTGATGGTGTACGGTTGTAGATATGCTGTGGTCGGTAAGCCCAGCCGCTTCACGACCTCTGCCGATGAGGTTCTTTTGGCTCCCACTGTCGACAATGAACTGTAGCGGGGAACCCTTTAACCACATCTGGGAGTGGAAGAGGAGCCTCCTCCTCCTTTGGATCTTCGGGTTCCTCCTTCTGGATCTTCGTCGTGGCAATGGTGGCACTGGGCTCCGCATCGATAATCTGCTTCCCTTTTTCATTCCCCTTGTCGGATTCTGACCCAAAGTCGAAACATGCATCTGATTCCAAAGCCTTTAGCTCGGCCACTAGTGACTGCTTGGCCCGACACTCACTTGTATTGTGAGTTGAGCTCTTATGAAACTCACACCACTTTCCCATGTCCTCCTTTGGCTTCGCGGCATTGTTCTTTGCTTGCGGCTTTGGCGGGTTGTCCTGGGCCGCCTCGTCTTGGCTTTGTCCTTTGTTCTACGGTTTGGGGGCACCTTTCCCTTGCTTCGGATTCGCAGATCCAAAGTCTCGCTTCTTCTGTTTAAACTTTTGCTCGATCTTGATGGCATATCGGTATGTCGTGCTGAGCGAAGAAATGTCTAGGAATTCCATCTTGTCCTGGATGTATCTGTGCAGGCAGCCGCGGTACTTGAGAACCAAATGCTTCTCAGAATCCTTGTACCCAACTTTGTGCGAAGGGTATGAAAAACATTGGTAAACTCTGACACATCTTGGTCCCTTCCCTGTCGCAGCGTTGTCCACTTTATGTATTTATCCTCATAGCTCCTGACAGGGTAGTACTGCTCCTTGATGGCATCCCGAAACGAGTTCCAAGTGGATGCGGCTAAAAACAGTGAGTTCGTACTTTCATCGTTCTACTCACAGTAGGTTTCCCACCAATCCTTGACGTGGGGGGTTGCTTTGAGAAGTGCAAAAGTGATCTTTTCCCGGCTGGAAAAATCATGAACGCAAAAATATCCTTCTAGCAGATTTAACCATTTATCCAGTGTCTGCATCTATTTGACACTCAAATATGGGAATGTCAAAGTTAACTTGTACCTTAAAGGGTGTGGTGCTTCCAGAGTAGCTCCGGACGTAGATGCGTCACCCTTGGGTAGCCGCTGAAGGGTCTGGGGAAGGTTGTCCATCATCGCGTTCTTTTGTCGCTCGAGAGCTTCTTCGAGCAAGATTTTGATAGGATCTCCTGTCCCCTCGTCTTTCTTTTCATCTGCCATGGGAGGCTGTCGGGATTTGTGAGGCTGGTCTTGAAAAAGTTCAACCAATTCAAGCCCTAACTCCTTATGTCCTGAACTTGTTGGGGACATGCAAATAAAAATAGAGAAAGAGTAGACCGCTCTGATACCACTGACCCAAATTTAAACAGGAACGCAACAAATTACAGATATAACCATAAATACAAAGATGCAGTAGAAATAACATTTCATTTCATTAATATCAAATACTGAAATATGCTTACAAACAAAATGGAAATAAGACTAGCTCAGGCGATGGTAGCTTATCTCTGAAAAGAGATGTGGAGGTTACATGCCTCTGAACTGTGTTACAATGAGACTCCAACGCCTATTTATTATTGAGAAACAATGGAAAACCCTAAACATCCAAAAACCTAACCTTAGGAGATGAAGCACCAAACTATCGGCCCTGTTTGGGTAAATTGGTACATCAACTTCGAGGGGTCATAACTTTGGCATACGATCTTCGTTTGATGTGCACAATACCTCATTAAAAAAATCTATCCGAGGACTACAACTTTTGACTGAAAAACATTGGTCTATGACTGATGTTGCTCTTGGTTTTCCCAAAAAATGTCGTTTAGGTTCTCAAAACGGCTCCAAAAGTTTAGGACCCGAAAAACTGCCAAAAATAGTAAATTGTGCTTCAAATAAAGAAACTGAAAAACTGAAAGAAACAATGGTGGGGTTCCAAGTGGAACAGGCGAGTGGCCACCAATATCCACCTGGATCATTCCTCCCGCCTTAGGAAGCAATGGTCCCCATTGCATTGAGTTCCTCCATGAGATGAGGAAACTTCTGCTGAACTTGGTCCCTGGTGAGCCACTTGCCCTGGTGAAGGAGTTGGCCTGCTTTGATAATTCGATATAGTTTGATCCTTTGTTGTCGGGTGTTCTTGATCTGTGTCCATGATCCGATCAGTGGTGGCTTGTTCCATGCAATCTGGATTTAACTCTGTAGGTGAGAGCTGTTCTGCAATGTCTAATGTGTCTAGCAATGGTAGGAAGTATGGTCGAAGGCGGTCCACATTGAACACTAGGTGCAGGCCAAGGAATAGGGGAATGCTGAGCTCAAATGCAATGTCTCCCACAGCCGTGGTAATGGTGTAAGGACCATATCGGAGTGGTTTGAGTTTCTGATAGGATTCGGTAAGGCGTTCCTTTTGCAAAGGCAACCAGACTTTGTTGCCCACTTGAAACTTGTGTGGCACCCAATGTTGATCATGTCGCTGCTTGTACTTGGCATTTGATTTCTCTAGAATGTCGTGGACCTGTTGGCGAATATGATGGATGTGCTCAATGAAGTTATTTGCCTTATCAGTTTCGGACTAGACATGAGTCGCATCTGTCAAAGTAGCTGCAAATGGCATGGCCACATCAATGGGACATAGTGGTTGGAATCCCAAGCCCACCTGAAAGGAATTGTGTCCAGTCGAGCTATGGAGAGCCTGGTTATAGCTGTGTTGGACATAGGGGAGGCTCTCATCCCATGTGCCTGGATGCTTTGAGTTGTACATGCGCAGAATGTGTACGATCATCCAGTTGACGACCTCTGTCTGGCCATCAGTTTGGGGATGGAACGTTGTGGACTTAGTGAGCTTGGTGTCCACCATTGACCAGAGACTGGACCAAAATGTACTAAGGAACCTATTGTCCCGATCTGAGATGATAGACTGTGGGATCCCGAAGTGTACCCACACTCATTCAAAGAAGAGTTTAGCAGTGGCTTCTGCTGTGATATTCTTCTTGCAGGCCGCCATAATGGCCATCTTCGAGAATCTGTTAACGACCACAAAAGCACAGTCGTTGCCATGCTTGGTAGAAGGAAGGCCTGACATGTAATCCATGGAGATGGACTCCCAAGGTGAACTAGGGGTAGGCAACGGAGTATAGAGGCCTTGCTTCTTGATAGTCGATTTGGTAATGGCGCAGGCAGTGCAGGATCTAATGTACTTCCCAACATCCTATCGAAGATTCGGGAAATAGAAATACTTCTGCAGTACTACCACCGTTTTCTCGACCCCGAAATGCCCAGCGGCCCGATTGTAGTGTGCTTCTCAAATCATCTTGGCACATTCGCTTGAAGGAACACAAAGGTGTCCCAGATGGCATAATAGGGCATCCTGGAGGTGAAAACTGGAACTTGCTGACCCTCCAAGAGCGTCTGGTATGTGTGGCCGAATTCTAGGTCGCTTTTGTAGAGAAGTGGCCAATCAGAAGTCTCGTGCCCACAAGAGTTGAGCACGGTGGTTAACGCCATGATCGATGGTCAGTTGAGGGCCTGAGGCAATCTGCAACATTATTGGTGTTGCCTTCTTATACTTGATATTCAAATGGCACTGTTGCAGGTATGTGGACCACTTCTGATGGCGATCATTCTACAACTTCCCTTGCGTTTGTATGAACTACAGGGGCCAGTGGTTTGTGTGGATGACCGTTTCCTTCCCCAAAATGTAATACTTCCATTGTCGGCAGGCTTGCACAATGAAATACATCTCTTTGTCATAAGTGAGATACTTCCAGACTGTGTCTGAAAGTGTCTCACCGTGATATGCCACTGGATGCCCCTGTTGAGTAAGGACTGCCCCAATAGCATAGTCAGAGGCATCTGTCTCGATCTCAAATGGCTATTGCAAGTCTGGTAATGTGAGCACTAGTGCAGAGCAAAGGCGATGTTTCAACTCTGTGAATGCCTTCTGTTGAGATTCAGACCAAACGAATTTTTCTTTCGCTCCTCCTTAGTGACTTGACACAAGGGCCAAGTGATACGAGAGAATCCCAACACGAACCTGTAGTAAAAATTGGCAAGACCCAGAAAGCTGCAGAGCTCTGTCAGAGTGGTTGGAGCTGGTCAATCTCAAATGACTTGGATCTTGGTTGGATCCACATGCACCCCCCATTCATCAATAATGCATCCCAGATGCTAAACCTAGGTCATGCCAAAAGTGCATTTCTCCAAACTGGCACATAGCTTGTGTTGCCGCAGTGTTTGGAGAACCTATCGAATGTGGTGGAGGAGCTCTTCCCAACTGTGGTTGAAGATCAGGATGTCATCCAAGTATACCACTACAAATGAGTTGGTGAATGGCCGCAAGATGTCATCCATCAACCTCATGAAGGTTGCAGGAGCATTCGTCACCCCGAAAGGCATAACCAACCATTTGAAAAGGCCCTCCTTGGTTTTAAAGGCAGTCTTCCACACATCGGAGGGTTCGATTGGTACCTGGTGATATCCAAATTTTAAGTCGATCTTGCTGAAATATTTTGCCCCCTTCAGTTGGTCCAGAAGGTCATCAATCCGTGGAATCGGGTACCTATTCCAGACAGTGATCTTGTTCAGCACCTAATAGTCAATACAGAGTCTCCAAGTCCCATCCTTCTTTTGTACCAACACGATTGGGCTCCCATAGGGCGATGAACTCTGCCAGATGTGACCTTTCTGCAGCAACTCCTGGATCTGCCACTTGATTTCATCGTTCTCCATAACAAAGCGCCGATAGATTAGTCCATTGGGCAGCAGCGCACCTGAGGTCAGATCGATGGAGTGCTTGACCTGACAGTGCAGAGGCACCCTTGCGGGGGAGGTGAAGATGTCCTCGTACTCCTCCACGATCTTGTCCATCTGTTATTGTCGTGTGGAGGGGCCCTGTCTAGAGGTCGTGTCCAACGTCTTCTTCTTTCCCTAATGACGTGTCATCAGGAAAACAAATTTCCAGTTTTGGAAATGAGCTTACTGCATTGTTTTGCAGTAACCAAAGAGATGGTGATAAGCGATGCTGCCTCTGGTATCCTGTACAACTTATTTCCCCAAGTAACAATAATAGCACGAAGCCTTGACTCATACACAGCATGTCGCTTCCATAAGTATGGTTGACCTAATAATTCATCACAAACATCAAGGGGAGAAACGTCACATAATACCTCATCTGTGAAGGGCTTGATGTTGTATGGAAGGCGGCACTGCTGGCTCATGTGAAGATCTTGTTCTTGGTGAAGCCGCCCGATGGTGTACAGTTGTAAATGTGTTGTGGTCGGTAAGCCCAGCCACTTCACGACCTCTGCTGAAATGAGGAACTTTTGGCTCCCGCTATCGACAATGAACTGTAGTAGGAAACTCTTTACCCACATCTGGGAGTGGAAGAGGTGCTCCTCCTCCTCTGGATCTTCGGGTTTCTCTTTTTGGATCTTCGTGGTGGCAACGGTAGCGTTGGGCTCTGCATCGATAATCTGCTTCCCTTTGTCATTCCCCTTGTCGGGTTCTAACTCAGAGTCAGAACATTCATCTGATTCCGAAGCCTTTAGCTCAGCCACCAGTTGTTACAGATCCATATGGGAACATCAATACCATCATTCAGATCAGTGTTTTAGGGCTCATCAAACCCTAATTTCAGTTGCTACATGCCCTAAACAAGTCACCCCTTTGAATGCCTCCTTCCCAGACAGTTTCATGACTTGAAGACATCTAGAAATAGCCTCCAGAGAGACCAGCGCAGGTAAGCCCTTGTAAGGGTGCGCTGCAGAGCACTTAGGCTTCCTTTCACCTACGCTGGGCGAAATTGAGCAAAATTCACATAAGGTTTGGAAAATATTCTTATATTTTGGAGTCATCTAGAAGGTTCCCTCACTTATCAACTCTTATGAGCTCAAAAATGGATGAAGAATGAGCTAAGGTGCATCCTATCCTCTCATCCCTTCCTCCATGGAACTAATTTTAAGTATGGAAGGCCATTCAATGCCACCATTTATGACAAAACCTCCTTCATCTTCTTATAAATTGACCACTCATCTAAGTGAATAGGAGCTAGATTATATTGAATTGTAAGGAGATAACGCTGCGATGAGATTTGGCTTTGAAGCAAGTATTGTAATGCTACAAGTTTGTCATGCTTTTGATGTGATGTGGATGGGATCCAAGCTGGAGGAATGGCTTTGAATCAAACATCAATGGTTGTAATTCCTTCTTCTATCTAATAAAGTGTTTGAACCTTTTTCCCATATGTTTGTATTGTTTCATAATGCTTATATGTGTGAATTGTATCTGATTCCTTTCACTTATATTCAATAGATGGTATGCTTTGATCGGTTCTTTGTTTTTTGTTGTGTTTACAAAGTACTTTTCAAGCGGATTCAGTATAGGAAGGAGCAATAGGATCGATACAAGGGAGACGAGAAGAAAGCGAAACTACAAGTAGGTCTTCCATCTTCTCATCTTATCTATTGCTTATAGGAAAAGTCTAAAACACTTTAAACTGTTGTTCTAAATACAACTACTTATCTAGGGAATTAGTATTTATCCTTAGATACCAAATTCTCCAAAACACCAGTGACTGCTTGGCCCGACACTCACTTGTGTTGTGAGTGGAGCTCTTATGGAACTCACACCACTTTCCCGTGTCCTTCTTTGGCTTCGCATTGTTGTTATTTGCTTGCAGCTTTGGCGAGTTGTATTGGGTCGCCCCGCCTTGGCTTTGTCCTTTGTTCTGCGATTTGGGGGCACCTTTCCCTTATTTCGGATTCGCAGATCCAAAGTCTCGCTTGTTCTGTTTAAACTATTGCTCCATCTTGGCAACATATCGGTATGCCGTGCTGAGCGAGGAGATGTCCAAGAACTCCATCTCATCTTGGATGTACCTGTGTAGGTAGCCGCGATACTTGAGAACCAAATGCTTCTCAGAATCCTTGATACCCAACTTTGTGCGAAGGGTATGAAAAACATTTGCAAACTCTGGCACATCTTGGTCCCTTCTCTGTCGCAGCATTGTCCACTTTATGTATTTATCCTCATAACTCCCAACATGGTAGTACTGCTCCTTGATGGCATCCCGGAACGAGTTCCAAGTGGGTGCGGCTAAAAACAGTGAGTTCGTACTTTCATCCTTCTGCTCACAGTAGGTTTCCCACCAGTCCTTGACGTGGGGGGCTGCTTTGAGAAGTGCAAAAGTGATCTTTTCCCGGCTGAAAAAATAATGGATGGAAAGATATCCTTCTAGCAGATTTAACCATTTATCTACAGCGTCTACATTTATCTGACCCTCAAATATGGGAATGTCAAAATTAACTTGTACCTTAAAGGGTGTGGCGCTTCCAGAATTGCTGCCAGAAGTAGATGCGTCGCCCTTGGGTAGCCGCTGAAGGATCTAGGCAAAGTTGTCCATCATCGCGTTCCATCGTCGCTCGAGGGCTTATTCGAACAAGATTTTAACAGGATCTCCTGCCCCCTCATCCTTTTTTTCATCCGCCATGGGAGGCCATCGGGATTTGTGAGGCTTGTCTTGCAGAAGTTTTACCAGTTCAAGCCCTAACTCCTTATATCCCGCCTCATTAAGAACATGCAAAGAAAAACAGAGAAAGAGCAGATTGCTCTGATACCACTGACCCAGATTTAAATAGGAACGCAACAAATTACAGATATAACCATAAATACAAATATGCAGTAGAAATAACACTTCATTTCATTAATATCAAATATTGAAATATGCTTACAAACAGAATGGAAATAAGACTAGCTCGGGCGATGGTAGCTTATCTCTGAGAAGAGATGTGGCATCTACATGTCTCTGAACTGTGTTACAATGAGGCTCCAAGGACTATTTATTATTGAGAAACAATGGAAAACCCTAAACATCCAAAAACCTAACCCTAGGAGATGAAGCGCCAAACTATGAGCCCCGTTTGGGAAATTGGTACATCAACTTCTCGAGATCGTAACTTTGGCATATAATCACCGTTTGATGCTCACAATAGCTCGTTAGAAAGATCTATCCGAGGACTACAACTTTTGAATGAGAAACATTGGTCAATGACCCATATTGCTCTAGGTTTTCCCAAAAAACGTCGTTTAGGTCCTCAAAATGGCTTCAAAAGTTTAGGACCCGAAAAACTGCCAAAAATAGTAAATTGTGCTACAAATAAGGAAACTGAAAATTGAAAGAAACAATGGTGGAGGTCCAAGTGGAATAGGAGGGGGGCCACCAATATCCACCTGCATCAGGCCCAGAGAAGCTAAGTTGCTCGGTCGACAAGATTTTCCAATGGGATAAGTGATGAACTGTGATAAACCTTGACTGTGATCACACACTTAGCATACTTTGGCAACATGGCAACATAGATCATCCAAACCAGTGTTGCGAACATCCCGATTTTATCTCGAAATCACGATTTTTTGGCCAAGCCGATGTTTGCCGATTTTTACCGATATTTTCCCGATTTTTACGATTTTTAGGTTTTCCAGACCCTTGCCGATTTTATCTCAATGCCGATATTCGCAACATTGATCTAAACACATGAACAAAGAATTTCCCTCTGTGTGATTGCCTTATGACAAGATACGACAAGTGCGACACTTAAGATAGACTATAGGACGACCATGACGACACTTGTGCGACAATGCTCAAGACTTTATGTATGGATGCGACAGATGTTTACATGGTTATGACAACTCATATACACAAAGACCGACCTTCGAAACCATCAAAATAGGCTTGCAAACATGCCAAAAGATGACAGTTAACCCAACATGCGAAAGGGACCGAAGAACTGCAAAAAAAAACTCATGGAATGAGCTCTAGTGTTGCAACAACAATTTAAAAGACCAAGTAAGGCTTCGAAATTGAGTGTAAGCCAAAATTTTGGAGGGTGTTGCAGCAACTACAACGCTTGGCAACACACTAGTTGAACTCCAGCTTCTCTGTCTTGGTTAACTTCTTTTGTGCAGGGCCTTGGTTCTTCAGGGAGTATTGATTCATTGTGCAGATTACTTTCGCCTTCCCACTTACCCCACGAACAGACACGATCTCCTCTATACCTTTTCGGTTGAACACAACATAAGATTCAACATAATCACAATGTTTCGAGTTAGGAAGAGTCGAGCTTAAAATTTTCAAAGTATAATTTTTCATCTCTGATGTTGCTCCGCTATCAGCAAATCTCGACAGTACTTTCAAGCCACCACCATAATTCTGTTTTAATAGACAGCATTTTGTGGTTTCTAGAAAAAACAAATCAATCACCTCTTCAATACTTTCAAGCCTCCACCACAACAATCACCCGGCCTGCCAGTGCCGAATGATGCCGAATGAAGCCACCCTTCAGCGACCGATGCCGAATGAAGCCACCCTTCAGCGACCGCTTCAGTGTGCATCTCTGCCCTCTTTAGCGGTGATGCACGATTAAAATAACTTGATTATTTGTCACTCGGGAGTCCTCTTAATTCACATGGACTACTTGTCCCACCTCACCAACGGGTCGCAAGGGCAATACGGATAGAAAAATAGGCTAAAAGCAATCGCAAATTACCTCGAAAATACCCACTCAAGCCTCCACCACAACAATCACCCGGCCTGCCAGTGCCGAATGATGCCAAATGAAGCCACCCTTCAGCGACCGCTTCAGTGTGCATCTCTGCCCTCTTTAGTGGTGATGCACGATTAAAATAACTTGATTATTTGTCACTCGGGAGTCCTCTTAATTCACATGGACTACTTGTCCCACCTCACAAACGGGTCGCAAGGGCAATACGGATAGAAAAATAGCCTAAAAGCAATCGCAAATTACCTCGAAAATACCCACTAGGCCTAGGGTTAGGACTAGGGTTAGAGTTTAGGCTATGGAAAAGCAAAATCCTTTTAGACCTTAGCTGTAAGTCCAAATCTACAGACCACCTTTCATCATATGCAAGTCGGACCCCAATTTTAGCATCTTTCACCAAAATTATGGCGATTGCACGGCTGCCCTGAAGCCTTCAACCCATCAGGTTGGCCTCCAAATATCAACACGAACATTGAAACCGGAAACAACACCCACGGCCTTGCCTGGACATAAAACGAGACCATGGCCTTATGGCCGTCAGACGAACCAAAAAGGCGGGTCCTCTGCAAACATAACATCGAATATCCAAGAATTAAGAAAATGCACCTAAAATTGGGGTCTACTTTGAAATACCTAAACTCGTACGCGTATTCCGACACAAAACCCTGCCCACCAAAAATAACATCTTTTCTGGAAATTCTTATTCTGAAAATAGAGTAATTCCAGCTGAAAAAGGACCCTATATTTCACATAATTTCGACTTGAAGACTTGCACAACACGAATCACGTACCAACCTGATCGGTTGAGCTGTTGTTCGAATGGCGTGAGGAGGGCTTTATTCTCGTTATCATGGAGGGCCGATCAATGAGAAATGGAAATTTCCAAAAATAGATAAAAGAAAAAAACATACAAATACATGAGCAAGGGCAACAGTCAATTCGTCACGCAGGTCGGGCGGATTCACCTCGAAGAACCCTCGAAAAAAAAATCTATGCGGTCTATTTTTCATTGGGATTATTTAATAAAAGGGGTTTTTAATGCAGTGGTCTATAATGCGACTTTTTGAAAACTTTTCTGGTGGGTTTTTCCGGTCAAAATCTGGCAGCAATTTATTGAAATGGCAACTTTCTGCACAATCAAAGTGTCCCAGGGGTTTTTCAGGGTGCTGAAACCAAATATACAGTTAAAAAACCATTTTAACTGCAACAAATCAAGATTTAACCTCAATTGCTTTCGCCGGATTCCGTCACCGAAATCTCCAAAAAGTCGCATTATAGACAACTCCGTTTTTAATGAGTAAGAATTTTGAAAAAGAGCCTACTTGATTGAAGCCCGAAGTTATTCGGAAGCGAGGGTTCAATTCTTTTTGGTGCATCAGAGTAAAGTTAGCATTTTGTGGAGGGCAAAGATTTTTATTGCTCAATTAAGAACTAATTCGCATCAATTTTGGTGTGAAACAATATGGAAAAGGCCTAAAAAAACTTCTGAAGAACATGGTGTACATTTTGCACATTTGAACAGTTGAATTGGAAAAATATTTTATTTTAGAATGTGATGCATTCAAAGACATCAGCAAAAATTATGGAAATATGTTAGCATCAGTTTCCGCATTATCTTTTTCAGCAAAAAGATTATTATTAGAAAATTAGATCAGAACAACATCAATTTCAAAACAAACAAAAAATATTCGAAAGATTAAAAAATACCAACCAAGAGTTCCATTAAATATTTTTAATCTTATAAACATTAAAATATCATATCATATCATTTCATTTCACAACAAAAATTCAATTCACATATTTTCACAGTTATATTTTATAAATATTTTCAACAAACATAAATAGCCACGTAGCAAAGCGATCAGGGTACATAAACGTTAACAAACATGACTACAATCCCACACATGCGAGTAGATCATGTGATCAAATTATTACAAAAGCTGAAAATTACCGTGAAGTCTCTACATCATAATCCACTCAATTATCAGGTAAATTGTCATTTTTATCATAATGCCGCCCCAAATTGCCATTAAGTCGCTGAAGCGGCCTCCTCGTTTGCTTAGCAGCAACAACAACAAACCCGCGCCACCACATAACAACGAGATGGACGTAACGAGGAGGGTCGACAATGTCTTGATGGGAAACGACTCCATTATCTTATTAACCAGGGTTTTGGTCGCCCGTTTAGTCAACTCATCCAGCGCTTGCCCGATCGGGCTACTAAAACTTGCCCCCATCTTGGTACTCTACCTCTGCCTGACACCTTTCCTGCCAATCGCTTGCAATGAATCGCTTGTGAATTTAGTTTCGAACTATAGCTTATTTATAAAATTCAGTGGGGCCCTACTTTGTGCAGTATTTCCACGCTCAAGTGCCAAAAGGTGCTCAAAATGCTGCCTAGTAAAATCATTTGGTGCTCAAAATGCTGCCTAAAGTGTAAAATGCTGCAGTGCAGCATTTTAGTAAAATGCTGACAGCATTTTAGGGCAGCATTTCTAAATGCTGCCCTAAAGTGTAAAATGCAGCCATTTTACACTTTAGGGCAGCATTTAGAAATGCTGCCCTAAAATGCTGTCAGCATTTTACTAAAATGCTGCACTGCAGCATTTTACACTTTAGGCAGCATTTTGAGCACCAAATGATTTTACTAGGCAGCATTTTGAGCACCTTTTGGCACTTGAGCGTGGAAATACTGCACAAAGTAGGGCCCCACTGAATTTTATAAATAAGCTATAGTTCGAAACTAAATTCACAAGCGATTCATTGCAAGCGATTGGCAGGAAAGGTGTCAGGCAGAGGTAGAGTACCAAGATGGGGGCAAGTTTTAGTAGCCCGATCGGGCAAGCGCTGGATGAGTTGACTAAACGGGCGACCAAAACCCTGGTTAATAAGATAATGGAGTCGTTTCCCATCAAGACATTGTCGACCCTCCTCGTTACGTCCATCTCGTTGTTATGTGGTGGCGCGGGTTTGTTGTTGTTGCTGCTAAGCAAACGAGGAGGCCGCTTCAGCGACTTAATGGCAATTTGGGGCGGCATTATGATAAAAATGACAATTTACCTGATAATTGAGTGGATTATGATGTAGAGACTTCACGGTAATTTTCAGCTTTTGTAATAATTTGATCACATGATCTACTCGCATGTGTGGGATTGTAGTCATGTTTGTTAATGTTTGTTAACGTTTATGTACCCTGATCGCTTTGCTACGTGGCTATTTATGTTTGTTGAAAATATTTATAAAATATAACTGTGAAAATATGTGAATTGAATTTTTGTTGCGAAATGAAATGATATGATATTTTAATGTTTATAAGATTAAAAATATTTAATGGAACTCTTGGTTGGTATTTTTTAATCTTTCGAATATTTTTTGTTTGTTTTGAAATTGATGTTGTTCTGATCTAATTTTCTAATAATCTTTTTGCTGAAAAAGATAATGTGGAAACTGATGCTAACATATTTCCATAATTTTTGCTGATGTCTTTGAATGCATCACATTCTAAAATAAAATATTTTTCCAATTCAACTGTTCAAATGTGCAAAATGTACACCATGTTCTTCAGAAGTTTGTTTAGGCCTTTTCCATATTGTTTCACACCAAAATTGATGTGAATTAGTTCTTAATTGAGCAATAAAAATCTTTGCCCTCCACAAAATGCTAACTTTACTCTGATGCACCAAGAAGAATTGAACCCTCGCTTCCGAATAACTTCGGGCTTCAATCAAGTAGGCTCTTTTTCAAAATTCTTACGCATTAAAAACCCCTTTTATTAAATAATCTCAAATGTTTGTCATTGCAAAATTTCACACATCTTAAGAGGTTTGCCGGTGTTCACTTAGCATAAGTTAGTCTAGAATGTGTATATATATATATATATATATAGAGAGAGAGAGAGAGAGAGAGATGAGCATAGTCTAGACAGAGAGAGCTAAGTTTTTCATATTAAAAAAATATTTTTGATACAAAATTATATTTTTAAATTATTTTTCGAAGTTGGTGAAGTAATATTTCAATTGCATTTTGCAGACATGGGTTCGGGTAAGGTTTTCTTCACCTATTTAAATAAATTGAAAAAATAAGAGTGCCCTTTGGAAGAGGACTCATAAACGAAGATAATGGTATTTTTTGAAATTTTTTCGTTCTGTATATTTTATGATATTGATTTTTTATTCAACCTCTTTAAAATTGTTCAAAAAAATTCCAAGCATTACGTTTAAAAGAAATTAGATAAAAAATATCATATGAATTAGAAAATTTCAAACTCATATGGCATTAGATAGAGGGTTCCTTTCCAAATCCAGCATGATCAACTCTGCCACTTAAAGACAAATTCTGCTTGGAGTCGGCTAGTGTACAAAATGGTGTTTCAAAGAAATCCATAGAAGAGGAGCCAAAACTATGTTTTTAGGCCCTCACGCTCGATCGAGTGTTTGAAATTCAAATTTCAAATGGCTTGATCGAGGATTTAATAAACCCTTGATTGAGCCCTTGACATGGTTAAATAGAAGCTCAATCGAACTATCATAATTATCTTAAAAAAAAAAAAAAAAACGAAGCCTCTCAATACTTGTTTATAACCAAATTATAAAATTTATGTATTCCACGAAAATATTTTTT